>JBBPMD010000716.1:0-15123 GCA_038090095.1 Zangia roseola | reverse complement strand
GACCAGCTACTGGGTTTTCATGATGTAGTTTCATAATTTCCATTCTGAGTGCATCGGGTACGAAGATCTTTCCTTCGCGTTCTAAGACCCTTCGCTCTAGAATTTCATATTTTTGTTTTTCTTGTAAAGACTTGACAAATCCAGACGGAAGTCGGATCGTTGCTTCTCGAATTTTAGATAGGAGGTCATCTCCTTCATTGGAGATTAAGACCACAGTGCTTCTAACACGTGCGGGGTCAATGACGAGAACTCCTTTATTGTCCTCTTCAATTCCTTTGGCATGATCTTCTCTTCTGCTCAGAGCGTCTGCTTTTCCCATACTTGTTCCTGCTTTGTGATGCCAGGTGAAGTTGAAACGGGAAAGGTATTGCGCCCATCTTGCTTGTCGTCGGTTTAGATCTTGTCTTGTCATAAACTGAAACAGACCAAACTAGTATCCGGACTTCGGGGACGGATATAAGTACTCTTGGTATGTTGTGGGTTTACTGGCACAAGGACCACCACTAGCTCTGGCAAAGGTGTTGCTCTATGAGAGAGACTTTGCTTTGGTTCACAAGTGTGCACTGACAACTTGGGCGAAAGGGATGGAGTTATTTGATATAAAAGAACTGAGGACTTAAGGTCGCTCAGTGCTAACCTAAATACTGTTACAGGATGGCAGTGCTAAGCTAAGTATGGTAAGTGTGCTGTCATACAATAATACGTAAGTGTCCGAGGTATCGGCACATGAGGATACTGTGAGGTGATCCATGAGTACAACATGAGGATGTGGTTGGAATGGAAGAGAAGGCCTCATGTATGTGGCGAGATCTAAGATATAGGAGTGATCAAAGATGGATGAGATCTGCCATGATAGGAATGGAAGATGAGATTGGGAGATGCATCGGGAGATCGAACATGGTACGAAGCCGGTTCGTAACATAAACCACTGTAGGTTTTGGTGGTCATTCCATATTTCAAATTCATATTTTGTGCCTTCTAGGTAGTGGCGCCATAACTCCAAAGATCGAATAGCCGATAGCATTTCCTTATCTGCTACCGGATAATTCCATTCTTCAGGGGTCATAGAGTGCGAGTTATAGGCAACAGGGTGCCAAACTCCTTCTTTTTCGATAGATAACACCGCTCCTGTCGCGAAATCCAATGCATCGCTTTCTAAGCGAAACTTGCAATCGTTGTCTGGATAGGCGAGGATTGGTGGTGTGGTAAAGGCATGTTTGAGCTTATCAAAAGCTTCTTGTCATGAGGTACTCCATTTGAACTTCTGATCCTTTTTGGTTAGATTGTGGAGTGGTCGTGTGAATTTTGCGTAATCTTGGATGAAGCAGTGATAGAAGTTCACCAAGCCTAAAAATGAACGAATGTGTTTGATGGTTTTCGGAGTTGGCCATTCGAGCACGGCCTTGACTTTCTCCATATCCATCAAGATCCCATTGGTTCCCACGATCATTCTGAGGAAGTCTACTTCTTTCACTTTGAAGCTGCACTTCTTGGGCTTAACGAAGAGGTCGTTCTCCTTTAGTCTTCTGAGAACTTCCAGCATGATTTTGTCGTGTTCTTCAGCGTTATCTGTAGGCGTAAATATCATAAGGTCATCAATATAGACGACCACGACTCCTTCCATGTCGTTAAATAGATCGTTCATCATGGTTTGGAAAGTCGCAGGGGAGTTGCATAATCCGAAGAACATGACTAGGGGTTCGTAAGCACCCTTGTAGCAGACGAAGGCAGCTTTCCATTCGTCTCCTTCTTTGATGTGAACGTTGTTGTATCCCCATCTGAGATCCATCTTCGTAAATAATTTTGCATGTTTTAGTTTGTCCACCAGCTCGGAAATGAGCGGCAACGGATAGTTATTTTTGACCGTGTGCTCGTTCAGGTATCTGTAATCCTGAACCATGCACTTTTTGCCATGCTTTTTAGGGACGAAAAACATGGGGGAGGTTTGTTCCGATTTCGAAGGGCGTATGTAACCTTTCGCCAGCTGATCTTCGATAAAAGCTGCAACCTCTTCTTGTTCGGTTGGGTTAAGCGGAATCAATCTTCCCTTTCTTGGTTTGAACGTGTCTTTGAGATCTATAGCATGATCCCATGGCTTCCTAAGCGGCATGCGCTCAGACTCCGTTTTGTTGAATACGGACAGATATTCATGGTATTCCGTGGGTACTAGTTCCTCGGCGGTTTTCTCGGTTTTTGTTTCGAAAATAGATGTTTGCATAGATCAGAGTTTTATTTCTGTGGCGTATTCTCTTTCTTCTTCTTCTTCTTCTTCTATTGATGGGAACTCGCGAAGAGCTCTGCATGTTTTTGGGCAAGCCCGTAGAGTGACTTTCTTTTTGGTCCAGTCAATTTTGGGATTGTGCACTTTCAACCATGTGTAGCCGATAATCATCTCGTTTCGGCCCAAGTTGGTTACCTCAGCGATCACCTTTTCCCTATGACCCTGGTATTCCATAATCAACTCTACATCGTGGGTAATTGACCCTGATGCATTCTGTGTTCCATCAACATTGAAGACCCTGACTGGGTATGGAAGAGGTCGGAGTTTCAATTTATGCTTCTTAGCGAAGTCGGTGTGAATGAATATTGTATTCACTCTGCTGTCTAGAAGCGCTTTTGCATGTAGCATTATTCCTCCTTTCAGTCCGACATGTATGTCCATGAGAAGTTCATCTTGGATGACGGCCGATCGGATTCTTTTGTGAGACTCTGAAGTGTCTCCATCTTCATTATTTTTTTGTGTTTTGGTAGGAGAATGAAGCCCAGGTACGAAGCCCCTGGCGCGCTCTGTGAGACGCTCCTCGGCGTTTTCTTCATAATTAAAGAGTTTATTGAAAGGTAGTTTATCCTCAATTTCAGAGGAGAAGGTTTCCATAATTTGCTCGTCTAGAGCGGAGTATCTGCCATAAATATTTTTCTTTTCTTCAGCCTTTCGGGTCTTCAGATTACCTGATTGGCTCTTCATTTTTCCACTTCTCTGGTGAAGTGTTCGGCCATCTGTTCATACGTCAGGCCCCTTAGTTTGGTGAATGGGTCTGCCTGTGCTGTTGGCTCGGCTTTCTCCTTGCCTTTTCCTTTCTTAGAGACGGCATTTCTTACCGCCTTCTATACTTCTTCAGCCATAAACCAGCCATCTTCTGTTTTGGTCACTCGGACCGATGTACCTGTTTTGCTACAGGACGTTTTGTGATTTCCGTGCCATTTGCATTCATTGCAGAGTGGCTTCTTTGGCTTTTTGCAATCTTTGCCGAAATGACCTTCTTGGTCGTAATTCCAGCATTTAGCCTGGGAGCTACCCCCCTTCTTTGGTACGTTGTTAACCTTTCGGTCAACGTCCATTGCGTTATGGTCCTTCCATCCCACTGTCTTTGTTGAAATGGCAAATGCCTCGTGTGCATTGCCAATTTCCTTGATTACCTCAAGGTATTCTTGGACTGTCTTCTTCGTCCTCCTTTCTTGGTAAATTTGTTCTATTATTTTCCTAGAGATGTTCTTCTCTAGGGTGGCGATGCCAGGGATATTCCCTTCCGAGCCATAGCTGTAAGCCTTGTAATACATGGAAGACCATCTGATTATGAAATCTTCCACGCGCATGTTTCCTTGTTTAAGACCGTCCAGTTGGTTTCTGGCCCAGCCTTCTTGGTTGACCGATTTGAAGTATTTGGTCATTTCTTGGTGCATTTTGTCCCACGGGACTCCTCTGACCAGTAGAGTGAGATCGTTCTCGTCATAGACAGGGGGTCCTTGATTGATCATCATTTTTGCGAAGGTGCCTGCCTTCGGTCCTTCTAGTCATGAGAGCACTGCTAGTATGGCGTCATATGATCCGGGGGCAACAAGGTGGCGATTTGCCGTAATCCATCCTGTCATCTTCGTTTCCCACTCATCATATTTTGATAGTGTGCCGTCATACATTCCTGGATCTGTGAAGATTTCAGCTTTTCCTGTTTTTGGCGATCCTCCTTGTACCCTTTGAAGGAGAGAGGCTATGCAACGTGCTGCTGTGTCCAATCTGTCCGTCGAGGATTGATTTCCGTCGGCGACAAATTGAAGGTCATATTCGAATGAAGTTGCCATTTTTAGTACCAGAGGTTTTCAACGGTGGTGATGGAGTGTTTTACGTAAGAGGCGACTGATTCGGTGTTGGAAAGTTCTCCTTCTGGGGTGTGGAATTCCTGATTCTGTTCCTCGAATATGGCGTTCCATGTGTCAATTCCTGCTTGATCCCAATCGTCTTGGTTTCCTTCTTGAGTCTAAGCTTCTAGATCTGCTTGATAGGTTTCGCCTTCTTCTGTGAACACTGGTTGAAGTTCTTCTTCATCTTCGAAATATTCTTCTGTTATGAAGAATGATGGGGGTGGTACTTGGATTGGATTGGTTTCTTTGAGTTTTCTAGTGATATCCCAAAGAAGGAAGGCGATAATGGAGAAGGTGATATATTGTAGCATAAACTATAGTAGGGGTTTCTTTAGAGTGTTTCGGGGTCTGAGCCTTTTTCCCTCGTAATGTCCCTGTTCCTCGTTTTCGAACCTGAAAATCTCTCTAGAGTAGAACGGCTTTTTCCATTTGATGCGTTGCACTGCAACGGGTAGAGGTGATAGGCGGAAGTAGGATGGTGGGTAATAGAGGTTGGGGTCGTTAGGAGATTCTCCTCAGTTTAGAGGTCCAATGAATGGTCTTTCGGGAGTAGGGGATCTGGGTTCTTCTTTGATGTGATCGGCCGGTTCAAACCGTAGCATGATCAGGCTTTCTTCTCTTTTGACAGCCGGGCCTACAGAGGGTCCACGTGCTGCAAAGTGGGGGAGGGCGTATTGAGCTGCTGATGCTCTAGCGAGAACGACCTGTCTTAGGATCTCCTTGTCGCTAGCCCAACTGAATATGGCTCTGCTCAAGCCAGCATCTCTTGCTTCCCACGCTAATGTGGCTGAGTCGACATAGATCTCTCCTGGACTATACCAGGGATCTAAAAGTTCCTCTTGCAACTTCTGTACCTCCTCTAGCACTACTTCTAATGAGGGGCTCCTTTGCCGCTCGGTAAACCTGCCAACTGTGGTGTCTACTACGAGGCGGTGGTGAGTAGTCTGCGGGGTGTTCGACACTAGTTTACTACTCTGTCAGTATCAGAGGAAACTGTGGCACAACAGCGTCTGCTAAGGTCACTATAGACCGAAGCCTTACTTTCTAGGGTTTCATGACTCACTATGACACTTAGCCAATAGCGTTAAACACTCTTATCTAGAAACCCACACATGTACAAACACAGACTCTACTATATAAACCTATGTAGACTGTTGTAGCACTCCAGTCAAATTTACTTGTTTTTTCCACATCTTCACTGGTTGAGCAAACCAACACTCTTCATCGCTTCACTTGTCATATGCTCTTCACATTTGGAGTGTGTGCTTCAGCGATGGTTGCTATGGACATACTAAAGATGATCTTGCCACAACATTTCTGCGATCTCGTCCTGTTTCACTGACATTGTATCCCACTGAGTTGTTGTGATGAATCCTTCTGCCAACGTCCCATATACTAACACTTGATCCTCCGGTTCGTCTGTTCTAAGTTGCTCTCACTCACAGTCCTTCAGCTCATCGGGATCGTGATGGCGGATAATGTTGTGGACACAGGACAGAGTGAGAGGGATCTTTGCTTGAGTATCCATGTTATATTTGGGTGCGATTGTGAGGATCTGGAATCATCACTTCAAGATGCTAATGATCTGTTCGACAATGTTATGCAACTGTGTGTGACGTTGATTGAAGTATTCTTGCGAGTTTGCAGGCCTGAATAGAAGATAGTCAATACTATTACAAGCAATAAATTCAATATTACTTAGTCTGTGAGCGATCCCATTCTGGTAAGTGGTATTGCAAGCCATGGTATGGAACCAGTAGCTGCAGACATATAGGATACCCAGCGTCTGCGAGATAGTATTTTCCGGCCAGAATTGTGAAATCGGTTGTGCGGGCATCATGATAAATGGAGGCATCGGCCATCGATCCTTCCCAGCCACTCAAAACATATGTACATGAATTCAAGATCAAAATTGCATGCGACGTGGCAATTTTGCGAGTGGAAACCCTTGCGGTTGCAGGTCGCATCTCGCTCGGATGCCAATGGAGCGCATGTGATATGTGTGTCGTCAATGGCACTGATTGCATCTTTGAAGAATGGGTAGACGATCGGATCGTTGGCAATGCATTCAGGTGTAGGGTCATCTGAGCGCGGTAACTTGACATATTTGGTGTAGATTTCCGTCAATGAGAACACATGAAGCATCTTACGAAAATATCTGTGAAAACCGTGACTATTTGTTAGCAATGAAATGAAATGGACACATACTTGGAGATCATGCTATTTGACCACTGGAATCGCTCACCAACATGCCTACACGTGAGGCCCATGACACAAGTATATAGGAAAATGGCGAGTTGTTCTTCCAGCGTGATGTGCCTTGAGCTTGTGTATCCCTGCATGACCAGCTCCTCTATGAGCTGGTTAAAGCATGCTTGCGGATGCCTAGTTCAGTTCAGATGTGGTCCGGGTGGCCATTAATGAGTTCCATGACCCACATCTGACCAAAGTGTGAGTGAATGTGTAGTGGAAGTAGTAAAGCAGAGCCATTTGCTCAGACAGTAGATGAGTGTAAAAACCAAGTAAACTTTGTTAGAGTCTACTGGCGCTGATTGCATGGTTTATATACAAGTACATGTGTGGCTATGTTATCATTATATAAGCGTTGTATGATTCCTAGTATTAATCCTATTGGACAATAAGGAATGATGGATGACTGATCATAAGGTTTGGACCCTTGATGCTGATGTGTCAAGTATCCATGAGGCATGTCATGAGTGATGTGGCAGAGGGGCATTCCTTGATGGGAACGTGTACTGCTTCTAACCATGATCAGATCTGTGATATATTAAATAGGTGCTGTGATGGGCTGTGTAAATGTGGCAGCCAATAGGAACGAGTTCCGAGAACAGCCTTGACATGAGGCATAATTACATAAGTGTTGGACTAAAACCTTTGAGGGTTGAAGAACTGAGCATTCATCTTGTAAGTATTGTCATAGGGGTTGAAGAAGATATGGGAGAGAGACGCGTTTGTAACAACCAGTGAGGATAGAGGTGTGGTACAGAATGGGTTCAGCGCGTGTGGCAGAGGTAGCAATTATTTCGGCCATAAAATCGAGTACTTTGAGTATGAGCTGGTTGATCTGACGGTTTTGGTGAAGTAGGGTCTGAAGTATAAGATTGTTGACTTCTTCACCTGATTCTGGCTCATCTTGGGGAGAAAGATGTTCTGTATTATTGTTGTCGCCCGTCGTTGCCATTTCCTACAGATAAGCGATATGCACGAGGGAGAGCTGAAGCTGAAGGTTGAAGCTCTGTCTCAATACAAGCACCGTGCTACTTTTGGTTTCCACGAAAACCCGACCCAGGTTCTGTTGCTGTACGGGCTCTAAATCCATAATGCAGAAGTCTTATACTAGTCAATTACAAATTTCTGTGATAAACAAATCAGCTTGTTGAAAAGCGATGCCACGTTCAAGGTGCTGAAGCATAAGATTGCAGCAGCCAAGACTCATGTGCCCAAACTTCATCTCCTGAAAGCATTCGACAGTGTTGCCAAACAGTTGTGGGTTCCTGGCATTGAGCAAGAACTGACCCATTCTGTTCCACCACACATTGTGCCAGTCTTCCTGGCAGGCACTTGGGTCTCAGTACCTGTCTGCATGGGTGAGAATGACAGGTTCCTCGCATGCAACAAGTTGAGTATGTTCCTCAAGAACTGATTTTGCACCACTAGGGTGATGAAGACATCTCCACCCATCTCCAGCTAGTGCTCTCTGTTGGTTTCCTTGGAGTAGCAAGAAGCAATTTGAAACCATGCTGGAAAAATTTCAGGACATTGAAACAACAACCTAGATGTGTGAGTTCACTGTGCTGGAAAGAGAACTGCTGATCCCAGATGTGGTTGATGGCAAACTTGTACATCTTTGAGCAGTGATATTTGTCAGTAAACTGAGGCAGGTTTTGGAGCTGGTCAGTGTAGGTTTCATTAGTGCCTACACTGATTGAGCTGAAAATGTTGCTTTAGAATATATATTATATTTCAGAGGACATATACTTACTGTTATGAACGCTATTTCCACTCCACTCAAAGTCAACAAAAGATCTAGATGAATCTCAGGTCTATCTTCCATTCCACATCACCTCAAGGCATTCATTTCTACTTCACAGCCTTGAGGCTATTCGTTCCATTCTTCCACCGCCTCATGCTTGACGCATGCTCGGCTGTGTATACTTCCATTCTTGATCCATGAGGACAACACATGTAAAGGCTATGTAGGGCCTAGGGTTATCTTAGATAGAGACACCACATGTACAAACAGTAGAATAGTATATGAAGGCCAAAGCGCCACCCAGAGAACCTCAGTCAAGTTCTCTTGGGTTTCTCCCCTCTGAATCCCCATCAAGCGAGACTCATCCTTTCTCATCTTTTCTCATAAGTCTAGTGCGAGTGCCCTAGAGTCTTAACCGATTCAAAGGGTGTTTCATTAGAACTTGACTATTATCATTACTCTACCGCACTCGAAGCATCTGAAGAAACCATACCCAACAAGTGGGTCAACGTTACCAAGAAGTACTCGCACTAGGGCTAACAGACTAGCCAGTGCCTTTCACCTCTCACCAATCCCTTCGTCCTTTCCTTACAGTTAGCATTCCCATCGCACCAAACCTTAGGCCTTGGGAACCCGTAGCTGAAGCAGTAGGAGAAGCCCTAGCACCACAGGAGCCACAGGGAGTGAGAAAGGAGACACCTTTACCAGATCCAGACGAGATCTACTACCCAGCACCATTATCCGCTCAACGATACAGAAGTTCACCGACGCCTGGGTTCGACTTTCTAGACAGGATCCAGAGAGCGTTCAGCAACCCACTCCTAAGCGACCAATCAGCGGTCCAATTAGTTTACAGAAGCGAACAGTTAGAAGCTCTCGGCCGGAGATTCAGATCATCCACAGACATCCAGAGCACCAGACAGCCTACCCCAGACACACCTGGGTCATTAGAGAAGGAAAGCGGGTACAGATCTGTAAAGTCAAAAGAAGTTGAGGTTAAGGTCGAAGAGGGAATAGTAGTGCCCCTTGACCTAAAGAGAAAAAGAGAAGAGTCCGAGGAGATACCAGGACTAATCTACCAAGACGACAGAGAAGGAGATCCCAACAACTACATCCCTCCCCCAGCACCACCTGCCCCAGTAGAAAGGAGACAGAAGCGAAGGAGACACTTCTACACACAAGACATACTCAGGGTCAGAGAAGACCAGATACCGATATACCATGGAAAGGTTCTTAGACCAAAAGAATCCTTAAAAAAACCCATACGATACGCATGATAGCGATACTTTCCATATTCCTCATTACAGTTTCTTTCATCACAATCGCATTTGGATTCTTTCTCCTCTCACAGAAGGTTCATTCGTCGAAATATCCAATCTGCCTACAAGTCACCTTCCCCTACATTAATATCACCATCGTTCTATCCGTTCCCACATACATCGCCAATCCCAATTACACCTACAACACTCGTCACTACCTTTGGGGCGAACGAGTCACAGACGAATGTGACGATCTAGACCGCGCTCTAGAATCTGAAGGAAGGAACCCCGCCACTTGGGCAGACGAAGACTCAGTCCCAGGTCTTGACACAGAACCAGAAGTCCCTGACGTAGTAGCAGAAGATGATTTGGATCCAGAAGCGTTGAACGCTTGGAACGCAGCAGTAGAAACCAACTGGAATATCTCAGACCAGTTCGAAGCTCCCACTTCAGACGTAGAAACCATCGGAACAAGCACACTCGTCGGTTCAAACCTCCCTATACGTGAAGACAATTAAACCATGTCTCAAAATCTCCGAACCATCATCCTAGATCCCGCTTCCACCAATGAAGATCATATGAACACGATCACTGCAGAATTCCAAACATTCTACAACACTGTTAATGCACTCACAGCAAGCAAAAATAAACTCACCATCGACCTGCAGTCATCAACACAAACAATCACAGGGTTGAACGCCACAATAGCAACCCTGAATACAAGGATGAACGCGATCCCCTCTGCTGTGCAATTGGGATCAGGAGGAGGAAAGAAGGTGGAAGTGTTCTCAGATCCAGGAGAATACGATGGATCAGTAGCAAAGTTTGAAGAATGGTGGGCCAAGATAAAAGCCTGGATAAACCTAAACAGGACAATCATCATTCCAAAGAGTTATGATGCAGTCCTTGCGGTTTTGTCTAGACTCAAGGGACCGAAGGCTGGACCCTTCGCTCAAACAAGGATAGAAATGGGAGCCAACTATGATTGGGACACAATGGTGAATGAAATGGAAAACCTGTTTCGTTCAATGAACCAAGTCGATTGGGCAAGGGCTCAACTGAGCCGATTCTATCAAGGATCAATGAAGACCGATGATTATATCATCAGATGGGAAGCTCTGTATAGACAAGCAGCAATAGATGACACACACGCTGTTGGACTTCTAGAACGAAATACCAGAGCAGAAATCATCGACCACATCTTCAGAGAAGGGCTCAGGAAGACCACACCAATAGATTACATACAGCAAATCAGGACCGTCGGCAAAGCACGGGAATCGCTCATCCTTGTGAGGAGTGCATACTCCCAAAACAATCAATTCCAAACAAGGAAAGATCCAAACGCCATGGATCTATCACAAACCGAGGTGAATGCCGCATGGAACAATGCAGGATCAAAAGGAGGCTCCTGTTTCAATTGCAAAGAAAAGGGTCATTTCACATGAGATTGCCCTAAACCAAAAAAGCCTTGCCCAGAATGTAAATGGCTAGGCAGTTCACATAAGAGAGAGTGCAAATTGGGTAAAAGATCCATACACACGAACCAAACAGAATCTTCCATAGAGGAAGAGAATGAAGAAGACCCATTCCACACTGTGCGAGGAATGAACATGGAAGAAATGAAAGCATACTTCTATGATATGAAGGACACTGAAGGTAAGGGAAAAGGAAAGGCTGCATGAATAAAGATCTGGGTATTCATGTAGCACGTATCTATTCGAATCGCTTCGAACCATTAGAACATTTTGTTCCACCTGACGTTTCTAGGATCTATCAATGCCAGGAAGGGCCTTCAGACAAAAGTTTGAAGCTCGGACGGGGCTTCACACCGTTGCTTAATTCTTCCTTGAATAAACCTACAAAAAATAAAGATTCGAAACAAATCCCAGAAGAAGTATTTCTAAGAAACATGAAAATCCAGAAAGAGATCCAAATGAAATTGGAAATCTCTCCAGCAACGAAGAAGAAATTCATTCCAGCATCAGCCCTGCTCGACAGTGGAGCGAATGTCATATTCATGGACCAGAAATGGGCAAATGAAAACAACATTCCTATGAAACCCTTATGCAACTCCATTCCAGTATTTAATGTAGATGGAACGGCAAACTCCGCAGGAGCTATCACACATCAGGCTGAGATTACCATCGACTATGGAGGACACAGAGAGAACGTCACAGCAGAAATCACGAATCTAGGGAAGAACGCCTTGATCCTCGGATACACATGGTTGAAGAAGCATAACCCTGACATCGATTGGAACAAGGGCATGGTCAAGATGACATGATGCCCACGTTCATGTTATCTATTACAAGAAAAAAGTGTCTTTCTAAAAGTATTGGAAAAAGAAGAAGAAGAAGCAGGATACGTGGCGCATGCTATACAGCAAACGTTGCCAGAACCGCCGAAGAAGATAGAAAAAACTCCTGAGGAGTTAGTACCTAAAGCATACCACAAATTCTTAAACATATTCTCAAAGAAAGACTCTGAGCACATGCCGCTTAGAAAACCATGGGATCACGCTATAGATCTCAAAGATTCCTTCACGCCCAAAAAAAGAAGGATTATACCCTTATCCCCACAAGAACAAGAAGAAGTTGCCGCGTTCATTGATGATCAGATGAAGAAGGGTTACATACGACCTTCCAAATCACCTCAGACGTCACCGGTATTCTTTGTACCAAAGAAAGATGGAAAGAAATGCATGGTACAAGATTATCGATATCTCAATGAACACACGGTCAAAAATAACTACCCTCTACCCTTAATATCTCAGCTGGTAGACAAGCTGAAAGGATCTAAATTATTCACGAAAATGGATCTAAGATGGGGATACAACAACGTACGCATCAAAGAAGGAGATGAATGGAAGGCAGCTTTCATTTGCTTTCGAGGAGCCTACGAACCCTTAGTCATGTACTTCGGGTTATGCAATTCGCCAGCCACCTTCCAATCCATGATGAACGACATCTTCGCAGATATGGAAGAAGTTTGTGTCGTATATATTGATGATCTCATGATCTTCACGAAAACGGACAATCAAGAGGAACATGACAAGATCGTATTGGAAGTACTCAGACGATTGGAAGAAAATGATTTATTTGTCAAACCAGAAAAATGCACGTTCAGTGCAAAAGAAGTAGACTTCCTCGGAATGATCGTCAGAGTTGATGGAATCTCCATGGACCAATTCAAGGTCAAAGCCATTCAGGAATGGCCAGAACCAAAGAACGTAAAAGGAGTCCAATCATTTCTCGGATTAGCAAACTTCTATAGAAGATTCATAGAAGGATATGCGCAGATTGCACATCCATTACACGACCTAACAAAGAAAGAAGTAATATTCCAATGGACGGAGACGTGCCAACAAGCGTTTGACACGCTAAAACAACGTTTTACCACTGCACCAATCCTCGCGTTTCCTGACAACAATTACAAATACCGCTTAGAAAGCGATGCATCAGACTACGCAACAGGAGCAGTGTTATCCGTTGAAAAAGAAGGAATATGGCACCCAGTAGCGTTTTCTTCACATTCCATGACACCAGAAGAAAGAAATTACCCAATCGCCGACAAAGAAATGCTCAGCGTTATCAGGTCATTGGAAATATGGAGACATTATTTAGAAGGAACGCAATATGAATTTGAAATCTGGAACGATCATCAGAACCTACAATGGTTCATGATCAGACAAGATCTGAATCGTCGCCAAGCGTGATGGGCACAATATTTATCCAGATTCAATTTCAAATGGTTCCATAAAGCAGGAACAACAATGGGAAAAGCAGACGCTTTATCAAGAAGAGAAGATCACTCAGAAGGAATAGAAGACGACAATAAAGGAATAATTGTCATCACCCCGGACAAGATTAGGATGACCATCTTGATTACGGATGAAGGGGAACAAATCAGAAAACGAGTCTTCGACTCGACCGTTAAGATGAAGGAAGAAAAAATTCTGAAGCCATGTGAAGAAAAAGAAATATGTGAAGACAGAGACAGAATACTGTACAACAAAGAAGGAAAGATGTTCGTACCTGACGATGAAGATCTAAGAATGAAGATCATAGAAAAACATCATGACACGCCGGTTGCAGGACATCCGGGTTACGAGAAAACAATAGAACTCCTAGTGAGATCTTATTGTTGGCCAGGAATGGCAAAAGACACGAAGGATTACATTTCCAGATGTGAAAGATGTGCATGATTCAAAGGATCGAATCAAGCACCCCCTGGTAAATTATTACCCCTACAAGTTCCAGATGCCCCATGACAACACATATCTGCGGACTTCATCACAGATCTCCCGAAATCCCACGGCCATGATGCTATCCTGACAGTCGTTGATCGATTCTTAAAAGAAGTCGAATTTATTCCCTGCACAAAAGAAACCAATGCCCTAGACACGGCACGTCTATATATGGCACATGTATGGAAACATCATGGCCTTCCCTTATCTATTGTATCAGATCGCAGACCCCAGTTCGCCTCGCAGCTGATGAAAAACATAAGCAAGTGTCTTGGCATCACCACGAAACTCTCCACCGCATTTCACCCACAGACGGATGGGCAGACGGAACAACTCAATCGAGAAGTTCAACAGTATCTAAAGTTATTCTGTGCAGAAAATCAGAACGACTGGTCAAGCTGGTTACCCTTGGCCCAGTTCTCCTATAACAACAAAAAACAATCATCTACAAAGTTCTCCCCTTTCGAAGTCACATGTTCATACATACCAAGAATGGGTGTAGAACAGAAGGCAACTAGAGCCCCAGCGGCAGGATCATTTGTTGATCAAATGAATCACACGTTGCAACAAACTAAAGATAACTTATTAAAATCACAAGAACGGATGAAAATCCAAGCGGACAAACATCGTTCAGAAGCTCCTAAATATTCACCCGGAGATAAAGTGTGGCTTAGTATGGAAAATCTTCGCCTCACACGTCAATCAAAGAAGCTATCAGAACAATGGCTTGGACCATATGAAGTATTGGAGATGAAAGGACCAAATGCGGTCAAATTGAAGTTGCCACGCACGATGTGGATACACCCGGTCGTTAATATATCACGACTCAAACCATACAAGGAACGTCTTCCTGGACAAAGGGTTGACCACCCGGGACCTGTGCTAGTCACAGAAGACAGAGAAGAAGAATTTGAAGTAGATTATATCGCAGATTCAAGGTTACAAGGACGACGATTTGAATACCTTGTCCAATGGAAAGGTTTCACAGACGATGAACGCACATGGGAACCCATTTCACATTTGAAACACGCCCCAGAGGCAATAAAAGACTACCATGTCGCACATCCTAATACACCACGCCGTTTGAACATGGCAAAAGCTGCATTCGATTCGCTTTTCACACCTTATGAATCCTATACCCAGACAGAAGAAAGAGAAATACCGTTCAACCGGTTAGAAGTCATGGATCATATGGAGTCTGATCATCAGACGGGGGGTAGTGTTATGAATGCTATTTCCACTCCACTCAAAGTCAATGAACTTAGACGTTTCAATCCTGAAGACTATTTTTATCCATAGAGATCTAGATGAATCTCAGATCTATCTTCCATTCCACATCACCTCAAGGCATTCATTTCCGCTTCACAGCCTTGAGGCTATTCGTTCCATTCTTCCACCGCCTCATGCTTGACGCATGCTCGGCTGTGTATACTTCCATTCTTGATCCATGAGGACAACACATGTAAAGGCTATGTAGGGCCTAGGGT
>JBBPMD010000715.1:0-15127 GCA_038090095.1 Zangia roseola | reverse complement strand
ATGCCAGGCCAGAGAACTCCAGTAAAGTTCTCTTGGCGATTTCCCCTAAAGACTTCTGATAAAGGGATTGACACCTCTAAGGACATAATCCTTTGCTCGCTCCTATTCACAACTCCTCCACTTCACTTCGAACAGCTCATCCATTTAGGGTTGTTTCATTGGGACACTTATTTGAGCCACTGTATCTTACCACCCTGATGAAGATGTTGTAAAGCCAGAGCTTTTAAAGCATGTAATGGCAATGAAGTATAATCTTGACCGGTGAATGATCCTAAGTGCGCTTGGAGACCAAGCACACAGGTTAGTTTGAGGCGAGAGGTTCGTCCCCAAGGGTTCTAGGGAGAGGAGTACAGAAAAGAAGGGGTACAGTCAACCAACCGAGCCGGTGCAAAGCTGGTCCGATGCTTGAAAACTAGGTCCGAAGGTAGAAAACGAAGTCTGAAGTTAATTAGACTAATCAACGGTTTGTTAAACTGTGCGCAGGGATGATAACGAGACGATGCTGATGATGACGATGACGATGACGATGATGATGACGCGGGGTGAGGACAAGTTTTCTCGCTATGAGACGACGATGGGGAACACAAGAGAGATCCAGAAGATACTTATTTCATATTCTGTCACATATTTTTATAGTCCGGGCATACCCAAGACTCGACAAGATTTGAAATAAGTGAAAAGGTAGTAACGGTCGTCGAAACGAATAAGTCATCAGTCAAAAACATCAATCAAACGTTGAAACATAACAAATACGATCGTGACGAAGTCATCTGCGTGTGTCCGAGGTAGTCGTAAGGTCAAATAAACGCTAAGTGAGAAAAATAGGTCCATGGACTAACGCGGACGTAAAAACGAGTCAAGCGGATCAATGTAAACGTGGTAAAAGAAAGTCCTTCAAATCGGAGAAGTGCACGAGACGTACCAATGACTTTCTGGGACAGTCGTAGACGCTGGATATGATCGATTTCGGTAGTAGAGAGATCTGCTCCTCTACACCGGTTACACCATGTATTGTCATTGGACAAGTTCCTATTGATGTTCCATCATCATCTCCTGTTTCATATACAGCCTGTGCTTCAGAAGGACGATTACCAGCTGACATACGAAATTCCATAACAAGTGGAGGTCTATCTTCAGGATAGAGCATAAGATTATCAGTAGAAATCTCAAGCTCGGTATAGTCCCTATGATTTAACTTAAGCCAAGACAAAGCATTATACACCTTTCTACAATGAACCAAGAGTGGTGTCCATTTGAGTTCTTCATCAGTTGGAGGTGAAGGTCCAGTAAAAATAAAAGCAATAACATCATCTAGATCATTAGGAGGAGGAGACAAAGCTTTGTAATTTTTTTGGGAAGGATGTTTGAAAGATATAGCATTTGCAATCATTTTTCTTGAACCAGAGCTTCGAACTTTGATAACACATCTATTTATTCGTACTCTAGATACAAGTAGTTTTTCAATGTAGGTTAAATTTTGTAGCTCATCAGGAATATGTCCATACCACATATTGTTAGCCATAGCTAATTTAGGACGGTGTCCTTTGTTTAGAGAAAACCAACAGTTGTCACAGATAAGATCACAATCTGTTGCTAAAACAGGTCCAGATATTTGAACACAGGGATCAGTGTGATATTTACGTTCACTTCTAGTGACAACATGATTACCAGGCAACAGACAAGCAAGATGTCTTTCTAATAACTGTGTTACTTTTGTATTTAGATGTAAAGATGGAGTAAGTTGAGCACATACAGCACAACCATATTCTGTTAAGAAATCTACAGATGTATCTTTACAAAATCTATGGATGATTTTATCCCTCAACTTTCTTGAAGGAGGGGAAGGAGGAAACTGAGAAAGTTCAAAAGATAAGTCAAATGTAGGTTTTTCTTTAATGACACTTGACAATTTTTGTTTTTTACTTTTATTGTGAATAACTTTGAATATAGAAACTCTGGGAATGTTGTCATAAAGTGAAGATGTGTACATAGAATCAATTTTGTTAATTGTAGTCAGTAGATCAGATGATACTGCACGTTTAGAAACAAAAATACCATATTCCTCAATAATTTGTCATATTTGTTCATTATGTAACCATTGAGCAAGAAATATTAAAGGTGGACAAGCAAAAAGTAAATCATCTGCATCAATTAACTTTGTTGAGTCAAAGTGAATAGTGTGATACATATATTCAAAAGATACATTATCTTGATCTATGATTGATGCTTGTCTATGATGTAGAGGTGAATATAAGTATACTTTTAGTTCTTCATACGTAAATACAGCAATGCATCGTCTGCCACAACCACCACCTACATCACTAGTATTTAGATAATGATAATGAAAATACTTGATATGTTCTTCTAGCAAAGTGTTGATACCAATTACAATATCTTGTTTAAATTTCTTATATTGAATAAAGTTAGTGTAGTATGTGAGACAATGACCAAAATGAGGTAAGTGTTTTATAAGTGTATGATTTGGTATGAAAAAGTCAAAATGATAAGTAATTTGTCGTAAAAAATAAAAACATATTATACTTATTGTAATTGATATAGAAGGTTCTATTGATAATAGTAATGTAAAAGTCAATGACAAGTATAACAATAAACCGCATAATGATGGCAAGCACAATAACAATACACCATTTTTTAATGGCAAGTATAACAAATGTTCTGAAATTACTAGTAGAGTCATCATTGTCTTAGTTAGTAACAACCCACCATATTGTGATGGACCATTATGGATATGATGAGAGAGACATGTTCCTATGATTAAATTAGAAAGTAGAGACAAGGTTTTTCCATCAATGACCTGTGGATCAAGAGTTATATCATAGTCAAGTCACATAGTAATTCTGTGCAGCCACGGAACAGTATTAGTCATTTCGTCAGAATCACATGACATATGAGAGCGTGTACCATCATACTCACATAGTATTCCATGTCGAAAGAAATCCACTGGCAAGTCAATTAGTAAACTTGAAGTATCATTGTGAAAAGTTGAGATATGACAAGTCATATAACAGATAAAGAGAGTCAGGATCAGTGTTGATACGAAGTAAGTCAAACTTGAAATGTTACGACAACTTTGATGCTGGACAGAATTCAAAACTTTGCTGTCACGTATCTGTGTCTCCACTCGCATCCATGTAAACGGCAAGTAGATTTTGTTGAAAAAGTTGAGGTAGTTGAGCATGTGGATGAACAGAGGATCAAGTATTTTGTACATTGTAGTACAAAGCGAATAATGTGGCGCTACACGCCTGACATGCTGCCACCGATTGCTGTCCCAAACCTTGAATCAGCCCTGGTAAGCACCACCATAGGTATCTCTAACTCTTATATGAAATGTGCTATGTAGGTGGACGTCTGGACGTTGTCAAACTGTGGAAGACTCTATGCTGCAATCAGAGACCCACAAGATAACTCTGTGACACAATTTTGCGATCGCCGCTCTGAGATCAAATCCGATCAGTTGTATCCCATCAACGGCACAACACGAACTACGACTCAGGAAAAGGATTGGATGTCATCTAGAAGAGTCGATTGTATATAGAATCAGGTTCGTCATTCGCGCCCTAACATACCACTGACAATCTTCACTTGTCCTTGTCTTACCAAGTGATGCCCATGATGATATCAGGGGACTGTAGCTTTGCGCCAGTAGAACAAACGGCTTGTACGCCATCCAAAGTCAAGTATCCAGGAGATGGCACCATTGCCATCTGCAATGATGGTTGTGTGATTGCAGTCGGAGGCTTGGATAGCTAGTGAGTTTTGTTTGTTCAATGCCACAATCGTTCTGATTACTTGGGGCTCACAGTTAAGGACTGGCATGGGTGTAGCTGCGGGTGTTGCAGTGCTTACCTGCACCCGCACCTGCACCCGCACCGGGTACATACCCGTGGGTATAGGTTGACCCACGGGTTTCTTGTCAAATGCAGCAAGACGGAGGTTGTCACATCATTGTTGTCAGGCAAGGTGAGGCAAAGGTGACAACGACACGATAATTGCAGTAATTGTGGTAATTGTGTCGTTGTCGTTGTCGTCATCAGGCAAGGGGAGGTCATGCAAGGCTAGGAGGAGAGGCAAGGTGAAGGCAACGGCAATGGCAATGACGTGACAACTGTGTTATCGCGGTTGTCATGTCATTGTTGTCAGGAAGGGTGAGAGGTGAGGTGAGGCAAGGACCAGGGCAAGGAAGATGAGGACGATGTAACAACTGCATTATTGCAGTTATCGCATCATTGTCATTGTCATTGTCAAGTGAGGTGAGGGTGATGCGAGGGGTGAGGCAAGGCAAAGGCGACAAGGACAAGGACGAGAAGGGTGACGACGATGTGATAACCGCGATAATTATCGCATCATCATCATCATCGTCATCATCAGATGAGGTGAGGGTGAGGTGAAGGCAAAGGCAATGAGGGGGGTGAGGCAAGGTGAGGACCAGGGCGCAGAGGACCAGGGCAAGGAGGGTGAGGACGATGCGAGAATCAAATGAGGACGACATGACTAACAGAGACAGTCAGAGAGTGAAAACCGTGAAGTGGAATCAGCTCGACCAGAGTCGGGCTTTGCATACACATCGTCCTTAGGTATTTTGATTAAGTTCAAATGCTCAAGCATACACATGATGATGAAAATAGACTACGTGTAGCGTAAGTATGACATTTCATGTTAAGAAAAGACAAAAATGTAACAAAAACAGATTACAATGTCACACTAATCATTCGATGGTGGCATCCCTACAAGTGCAACCCAGTGGATGTTCAATCCAAGATGATCCAAGAGATTGTCAACTTTACGTTTATAGGTATTGACAGTATAAACAACCATTGCCAATGATCCAGCAGGGAGTTTGTCATCAAATTGCTTCACATTGTGTTGATCTGGATTAAGGTCGACACTTGGATCAAATTTTGTGATCTTGTGCCTATAATCATAAATGGGAACTACAGTGAAGTAAAGTGAGCAAAGAAAAAATATGAAAAACAATCCTACCTTTTTTTGACGCAGAAAGTACAAGCCTCACTTGTGATCCACCCGAAATTGATCAGAGACTAGGGGCAGATACAACGAACTTATTCTTTTTTGACTTCGGTGTGGACGACGGGCCTGGTTTATCATCAACTACAGCAAGATCAATGTCTGTGGCAGTCGATATAATATAACATGAATTCTAACCTTCATGGGAATAAACTTTGCCCTTTTGATTTTGGTCAGTGAATGTTCGAAATTGAAAATGCTCCGTGTAGAGATCTATAGCGAGGGTTGAAGTTCAGTATACCACTCCGAGGCAACTGATCAACTGCTCAAACTCTTGAACCAGAAAGTCCCCTTCAACATACCGTTGAGGAGCACTTTCCATTGAATAGACCTGGGGAGCATGCAGATAACAGTTTGTTACATAAATGAGGGAGACACACAGAGTGTATCGGGTCTCCCAACGATTGACTGTTGCAAAAGTAACAGCAAAGTTGTTTGAGTTAGATGACATTCGGCGAGTTGTAAGTCGGCGAGGATCAATCCAAGAAAGATTGACAAAACTGCCATAATCTGAGAACGTATACAATCCTTGCAAAAACCTACAAACAAGCTTCAGCAGGAGCAATTCCTTAGGAGAAAATAACAAACTTGGTGTTTACGATCCTGCCATTATGGTACCATAAATCAAGCAAAGCAGTCTGTGCTGCTTTTCTGGCGCGCACATTGACTAAAGTGACAGATCTGACGAAAAGACACATTAATATAACATGAGAATGACAATAAGAAATACATACAGAAGATTTATCAAACCATCATAATGCTTGCTGAAAATTCAATCCCGATTCTCAACTTGAGATCCATCCACTTCAGGTGGTTCGTATCTTCAAAGTAAATAGATCAATAAATTATATGAATCAGTCAAACAAAGAAGGTATCCCAACTCACACCGATCTAGTCAGATCTTCTAAATATGCTGTTGTCAACGAGGTAGTATTATTGGATGATGCTTTGCCTCTTCTAAACGAAGTTAATAAACAAAAAGACAGCAGTATGAACTACGTACATGATAGTCTGACGTCGAGCAAATTCCAGATCAGACGGAATGTCATCATCAGATTTGATAGTAAGCTGTCCGCTTGCTGGCTCATTCCGAATATCCACCCAATCAGGACTATGTGCTCGTGCCACAACTTTGCGACATTTGTTGGATTCCTTTCTGTCATCATGTCAATTGTCGCATACTAGTTCATCCGCCGAAAGGACAGAATCATCCGAAATGATAAATGACCGTAAGGAACCCTTTGAATCATCGTCCTTGAGATTACTATAAGATAACATTAAGTTTGGGGGTTTGCGGTATACAAGGATGTCCACATACGAAACCTCTTCAGAGGATTCAGTGTCTTCCATGACACGACGATGTGAGGAATGCAAATGTGATGAAGGAATCATCATTGATTCGTTAGATTCCAGTAATCTGAAAGAAAAACAGTGAGAGGCTGATTATCACACAAAATAAAGAGAGACAAACCGTTGTGATGGTTTACGTTTGCGTTGCCCATCTTCTTTCATCTCCATCAAAGAACTGTTGACATTTTCAACAATCCATCAAGAAAAGAAATGTCAACAACATAATAAACAAGATAAAGAAAGCTAATACTGATGCATCTTCATAAACGAAAGGATATAAATTAGTCTCAAATCGAATGAAGGATATATATCAGTTAACAATGCTTACTTGCTGGCCCCCTGCGAGGTTCTTTTCTTTTTCAATGACCTAATGAAATGAATAGTGATGTCCGTCAGAACAACAGAAAATAGTCTTAAAAAAAAGGTACATACTTGCGACCTGGCATGGGTGAGACAACAACAGAGAAAAAATGGAAAACCAAAGACAGCAACATCACACCACATGCAACATGGCTAAATAACATGAAAATCGTGAAGTTAGGAGATATGAATTATTCATCGTGTCTGAAATTGAATTCGATAATACGAAATTCTAAAAGGCTAGAACACAAATTGAAGTACGAAACAGAAATGGATGATATGATCTCTTAAATTTTAGACATCAATTTCCATCTACAGACTTCAATGAGAGAGATGTCAATGAAATAAAGTAGGAGACAAACGGACCAAGTTGAATTGTCTGTGTGACCGCAGACAATCGATACAAAACCAATCGTGCAGTACAATAATGTGAAAAATAGATTTTTTTTACTCTCGGAGAACGACTGAGATATAGAAAATAATAATAAATTAAAATTTACCGAATATTAACAGAACGAACTCAAGACATGAGCTGTTGATGGACTGTCATCAGGCTCATTCTCAAAGATTACAGTACCCTCCACAAAGGAAGAGACTTTGTGTTGTAATGGAGTCCATGCGAAAACCGGCAACTCTCCCAGTACTGTAATGACTGAAACATGAAATCCGCTAATGTATTAGATCAATCCACAGTACAACAAAAGAGAAACTTACAGTAAACGAAAGCTGAACAATATACTGGAGCAGGCATTGATCAAAAATTTTCTCAGAAACGATAACGTCCTTAAGTCAACTTAGCTATACAGTGACTCCAAAAACTGTTGCAATAAGGACACACAATGCAATGCACAAGACACACTGCATGCACACAGAGGAATTACATTTAGGCATAGTGGGATGGATGATAGTACCTACTCTTGGCTACAAATAGGTCTCTTGGTCATGTGATCTGGCCTAGTGGATCTAGAGATATGACTATTTTAAAACAAAGACTCCATTGCAATGGTTTTTGTACTTTCAATTGGAGATATGGAATCTCATATTTATCAATGGATATTTGGTCTTGTTTGGTACTAAAAACAAGGATATACATGAGTATATCATATCTGAGTTTGAAAATCTTCACACACATTGTGACTTCATGTTTACATCACCATGAAATGTCTTTGTCTCCTAAGGGAAGTAATCATGTTTTTTGAGATATTATGAAAGTTATTCAAAGAAGTTTGGGTTTGGAGAATGTATAGATCATATCATAGACCCACATCACCACTTATTATACCTTTGGTAAAGCTTTTAAAAAAATACTTGACATCATTATTATGTTGAAAAATACCATTGATTGGATTCTACCCAGAATATTTTATGATATCCTAGAACTCATCCTTTGAAATTTGAATAAAAGTATGCCCATTGATCCTACTCTTTGTTTGGTAGCATATCAAACTTGATACAGCTACATATCATGAAGAAAATACCCCTACACTTTATTGCTTCTATTACTGGTCTATTACTACAGCTTCTGACATGGTTTTTTCTATAATGATATGGTCTTTCCTCATCCTAGGTAATGATTCTAACCCTGTCAGAGTATGTTATATTCATCTGGACCTCTGTAGTCTGCTTCTTGTGAACATAAGCCAGGTCTTCTAATGACTACTTGCAAGAATGGATCAATATTTCTTGAATACAACTTTCATATCAAGCTTTTTCAAGTCAAAGTAGAAAATATTATAATAAAAGGAATATTGAGTGACATTTAAGAGTATTTTGAGAATGTTGGACAGTATTTTCCATACTTCAAATTGATATCATAAAATGAAGACAACAAGTGATAGTAGAAAAAAGTTTGAATACATGGCCACTGAAAGACTTTGTAAGGTATAGATACTCTGGGAGGTCACACGAGTGTATGAATAAGTAATTGGGCCCATGTCTACTCTATAAGTATCCTAAAAATATAATCAGAAAGTTTGATTACTCTCCTAAGGGGAGAGAGACATTTCATAGTGATATAAACATGAAGTCACAATGTGTGTGAAGAATTTCAAACTCAGATATAATATACTCATGTATATCCTTGTTTTGAGTACCAAACAAGACCAAATATCCATTGATAAATATGAGATTCCATATCTCCAATTGAAAGTACAAAAACCATTGCAATGGAGTCTTTGTTTTAAAATAGTCATATCTCTAGATCCACTAGGCCAGATCACATGACCAAGAGACCTATTTGTAGCCAAGAGTAGGTACTATCATCCATCCCACTATGCCTAAATGTAATTCCTATGTGTGCATGCAGTGTGTCTTGTGCATTGCATTGTGTGTACTTATTGCAACGGTTTTTGGAGTCACTGTATGTTTGGTCAAGGATATGTTAATAAACATTACATGTGAATAGGGATAATCACAGACCATCTTGTTTGAAATAATGTTGAAATTCGTATATGATAACCGCGACACTGTTGTCATATCCATGGAGCCTCTGTCAGACCCGACACTGACTAAATCCAATACATAGTACTGCGAACATTAAATCCGACGATTAAAAGTAATCAAAAACAAACCAACACTTCGGCACAAACATTTCGAGAATCTTGAAGTGATTTTGAATGGATATAGTAGATGAACGACAGCAAAGAAACATCGGATAACGAGTGACACAAATGGAAATCATGTGACGTTAACCACACTGTTTCCTTGCCATTTCCACATGAAAGTTACCACACAGCGATGAACGCCAACAAACTGTTTAAATCATCAAAAGTAGCATGTCACGTATCGTACAAAAATCTGAACCGAGGAAGAGACTCTCATGCGGCTTCAAAAAACACTCTATCGTCTGAAGCAAAAGGATACCATCATATGAAATTGTGTTTCAGAACTAGTTTGACTCGGAGGTAAGTATAAACAAATCAACTATTTGATGAGCATCAACTGATAAATGAGATGGCTCGTTGTAGAGGAGCAGATCTCCCTACTACCAAAATCGATCATATCCTGCATCTACGGCTGCCCCAGAAAGTCATTGGTACATCTCGTGCACTTCTCTGACTCGAAGGACTTTC
Source organism: Zangia roseola (assembly GCA_038090095.1). Lineage (NCBI taxonomy): Eukaryota > Fungi > Basidiomycota > Agaricomycetes > Boletales > Boletaceae > Zangia > Zangia roseola. The sequence goes on along the minus strand of JBBPMD010000715.1, from coordinate 5,297 downwards.
TTTTACTGCGTTTTTATTGATTCGCTTTACTCGTTTTTATGTCCGCGTTAGTCTGTGGACCTATTTTTCACACTTAGCATTTATTTGATCTCACGACTACCTCGGACATGCGCAGATGACTTCGTCATGATCATATTTGTTATGTTTCGACATTTGATTGATGTTTTTGACTGATGACTTATTCGTTTCAACGACCGTTACTACCTTTTCACTTATTTCAAATCTTGTCGAGTCTTGGGTATGCCCGGACTATAAAAATATGTGACAGAATATGAAATAAGTATCTTCTGGATCTCTCTCACGTTCCCCATCGTTGTCTCATAGTGAGAAAACTTGTCCTCGCCTCGCGTCATCGTCATCATCATCGTCAGCGTCAGCGTCATCGTCGTCTCGTTATTGTCCCCACGCACGGTTTAACAAACCATTGATTAGTCCGATTGACTTCGGACTTCATTCTTTACCTTCGGACCTAGTTTTCAAGCGTCGGACCAGCTTTGCACCGGCTCGGTTGGTCGACTGTATCCTTCTATTCTGTACTCCTCTCCCTAGAACCCTTAGGGACGAACCTCTCGCCTCAAAACTAACCTGTGTGCTTGGTCTCCAAGTGCACTTAGGATCATTCATCGTGCATGTGGCGATACATATCAGTACATTCTGAACGATCATCCGAGCGACAAGTACTTTGACTTGTTACACAAAATGGATGACTATTTTGACTTCAACCAAGCAAGTAAGACTTACTTTCACTATCTGCATTCTTAAAGATTAGTGTTCAACAATAATAGAATATCAATACTGTGAATTTGTCGCAATAAGATGAGGCAACAAGACAATACTTCCTTGTCTTGCTTACAACCTGGTATGTCACAAAACTTAACTAAGTCAGACTAATTGTAAACATCACTTGACAGGATTCAGAGGTCTTCAAAGACTGGGTTGCAACACCTACCGATGCAAACGGGGAATCATGAATGGCATACAAGAACAACAATGGTGAATTGGAAGAAGTCACTCTCAACATCCAAGGATTCCTTGTCAAGAAAGACTTACCTCCCATACAGACCATGCCCCGGTAGGTAAATGAATTGCGGATAGCAATTAATATGATAATAAAGCATCGACACTTACAGACACAGAAATGCAGCCAAGTACTTAAGACAGGCTGTAATGATTACAGGGATTGGGACGTCCGAATTTGCTAACACTCTCACCACCATACGAGGCGCGAATGCTCTCTTATCCCGAATCTACACAGATGGCAAACTCGAATCATGGCATCCAGAAGGTTTCAGAGGCCATACGGTACTCGATATCAACAATCACTATCTGACTTCACGCAAATGCCAAGACATTTCGACCACCATACCATTCCAACATGGTGTCGACCCCAACAACATACTCGCTCAGCTCGCAAGCGATCAGTATGCGCACACTGAGGAGAATAAAGTCGAATACTATAAGATGAGCTCTGATTTTAAAAGGTCAGCTCATTCAATGAACACCCGACTGCTGTCTAAACGTATATAGCATTGAAACTTGTGATCCAGTGGTCTTTTGTTTAGGTGACTTTGTGGAGGTAAACTTTGTGATTGTCGCTTACACCATCAATGACCGGACCGCCCACATGCAACTTGTTTTACGCTCGCTTGCACTAATGGATGGAGGACTTGCGATGGTGAGCATCTATCAATGAGCAACAAGTAAACAACTGATGAATTCTATAGGACGCCGAACAAAGACGTCAACAAGCATACCAGAAGATAAACGACTCAAACAAAAAATCCTTCATTGTCGGCTGCAAAAGAGCATTCTACGATGAGGAGACATTGGTCATCCCAAGTGACAGTTCGAAAAGGATGAACATAGCAGAATGATACAAGAAACAATGCTACATAACTGACTTCATAAGGCAACTGACTATCAAACATGTTGAATCCAGAATACAATACTTATTGTCTAATGATAAAAACACGAACCGTTCGAACTCTCTCCAATAGATAGTCACTCTGCTTTAAAATATGAAGTACGACAAAGATCAGATCGGTTATCGGTTATCATCTTCTCATGGCTCGATTATCACGAATTCAGGCATGCTACAACTGTTGGAGAAGAACTTGTCTTCCTTCGGAAGGACTCGTAAAAGACAGCCAATTGTTCATGTCCAGGGTGATGATCCCAAGATCATTTGGAATGCACTCACTAGTGTCCATTGTGCATCAGCAAAATGTCCAGCCCACTTTTCCTACTTTTTCACACTTGGCCAAGGTAAAAAGCTGAAAAGGCACTCAGATATCCCACTTTTCCCAAGTCATGCATCACTTTTTTCAAGTCAGAAAAAGTGTATTCAAAAGTATCAAAGTAATCTGAAAAGAGTGTAAGTGGCTTGCCCAAAAAGTCACGAAGCGAGCTTGAAGTAAATAAAGTGAGTACTAAAGAATGTAAGTACCTTGAGAGACCAGTCAACAAGTCTGAAAGGATAAAAAGGGAGTGTGTGAGAGCATACATAGATCAAAGAGAAGTGGGGGGATGTGAACTGCATAGGATGATGAGTGGAGCAGGCTTTTACAGAGACCAGGTATTATGTACACTGGCAGGTGATTGCCTGTGCCTCACCGCTGAACAGACCTCAGCTAAAAGATTAGAAAACAGACAAAGAAAATAATAAAAATGTAGGAACATTGAACCACTAGCAATCAAACTGTTGATGAAGGTCCATGATGGTGTTGAACCAATCAGTGTATTGTTTGACCGGGCAACATGAGCAGGTTGAGCTGCTCAATGGGTATTATTGCTGTCTTGAAGTGTCTGTCCACCTTTATTAATCCACCTCCAACAACCCATCGTTATCTAGGTGTTATAAACGTGACTTTTGCCCCTATCTTCTTTGACCCCTATGCTCACACTCAGTCACGAGTCACTAGCGGAACAACGCTCTTTGACTCCTTCACCTTTTGAAGTCATGTGACCTACACGTGTTTTGCCTCATGCCAAACCTATGCTCGGAACGCAACCCTATTGGCTGCCACATTATGGACAGCCTCCGGATCTAACAACCAATAGGATAAGTTCCAGACCACATGATCACAAAGGCTATACGCCTTATCTATGACTCACTTGCACAGCCCTTAAAGGCAGTGTACGCTTCTATGACTCATGATGATACTTAGCCAATGGCGTTATGTTCTCTTATCTCTTACACAAACATGTACAAACGAACTCTAGGAGTATATAAACCTATGTAGACTGTCATAGCACTCCAGTCAAATTTACTTGTCTTTTCCACCTCTTCACTGGTTGAGCAAACCACACTACCGTCATCACTTCCACTTGTCATACGCTCTTCCTCTTTGGAGTGTGTGCTTCACTAGGCCATGATGTGGTCATTAGTGAGTGATACACCAGTCATTTAAGCTAGACATACATTCCATTCCATAGTCATCCTCGCACTCACACCCATGTGCAGTGTAGTCATCCAGGTCAGCCTCGACAACTTGTGAATCACAAGGAGAGTGGTCTTGCTCTGCACCTTCCTCCAATTCCACATCATCGGACAAAGGAATGATCATCACATGTTGATCTATATCAACATCTGAGTCATCCTCACCTGCAACTGAGCTGGCAACTGGGATGGTGCAACCATGCTTCATGTACAGGCCAGCCAAATCAAGGATCTCCTTGAGCTTGTTCTTGGTGAGTAGCGTGATGGACTGGCTGTACTTGACACTCATGGATCCCCAGTGTTGATCGGAGAAGTTCAGTCTGTCCTTCCCTTTGAGTTCAGACCCAGTGCGGTGTGAAGCAAACACTTGAAAGATTGAGCATATGACAAGTGGAATGTGTGAAGGTGTGTTTGGTTTGCTCAACCAGTGAATGGATGTAACGGACAAGTAAATTTGACTGGAGTGCTACAACAGTCTACATAGGCTTATATACTACTAGAGTTTGTTTGTACATACCTTGGAGTCTAGATAAGAGTTCTTAATGCTATTGGTTCAGTGTCATAGTGAAACAAGCCTAGTTGTCCGGCACATAGGAAGTGAGGTACAAGTTGATAGAGCTCGTGGTCAAGTCACTAGTGGCAGCTTGTTACAGGCTTGCTGGTCAAAGACCACCGTAGTCAAGTATCAAGGATGACATGAGTAGCGATTGCTAGTCTCGGGCAAGAGATAGGAGTATGACTTCTGAGATTAAAAGAACTGGGGACTTAAGGTCCACAGTGAACTACTTATATACTATACATGGATGGCTGTGCTAGGGCTAAGGATAACTAAGTAAGGTAAGTGCACAGTCATACAATAATACATAAGTGTCCAATGTAACAGCACATGTGTGTACCATGAGGTGTACATGAGGGAGACATGAGGATGTGGTAGAATGGAAGTGTACCTCATGTTGATGGAATGGAAGATGAGTCAAGATCTGTAATGGAAGATGTAAAGAATGGAAGATCTGATCATATAAGAAGATGGAATTAGGAGATCATATCAGGAGATGACATGTGTAGATCTCGTGATCATAACACATAGTGAGTCATAGGAAGCATTGTCTCGTTGGCTATGTATGTATCATAAAGAAGAGAAACATGAGATAAGATGTGGCAGAATGAAAGAGAAGCATTTGTGAGAATGTTCCCATGAGATCCATTTTAGATCTAATCATGATTCATGAAGCAGTAATTAAATAAGAAGCATACATGTGGCAGCCAATTGGAGACTGTTCTGAGTACTGCCTTTGTATGAGGCATGACACATATTGGTCACGTGACTTCAAAACATAGAGAAATGCATAAGTGTCTTGTCGTCATTGACTTGACCATGAGTGTGAGGGTTGAAGAAGATAGGGGCAAACAGAGTGTTTGTAACATGGTGCAACTACAGCGTGTGCTTGACCTGTTGAATGAGTGACTCAGTGTACAATCATGCATCAGCAAACCAACCCTCAGCTGGACAGTCTTGGCCAGACTGGGACAGACTGGGACAGCTTGACAGACCTCCAGTTCCCTCTAGCAAGGTACCTAGCTGGCTAGGGCTGGACAGTGTGGCTCCAGCTGTCATTAGCTGTCCTAGGCTGTTCCAGCTGACTAATACTGGAGGAGCCTGGAAGAATCCATCAACAAAACAACCCTTAGGTTAGACAGACTGAGACAGACAAGACAGACCTGGACAGCTTGACAGATTGTCCCAGTTCTCTCCAGACTGTCATAGATGACTAATACTAGGACAGTCTGGAACAGTCTGGTGGAAAATACCCAATCACTCAATATAGATCATGAAAAAAACAATGACATTGCAAATGCT
>JBBPMD010000714.1:0-15138 GCA_038090095.1 Zangia roseola | reverse complement strand
GGATCTTATATTTCAACAGGATAATGATCCCAAACACACCTCCAAAAGAGCCAAGGATTGGATGAACAACAACAATATCACTCTCCTAGACTGGCCTTCACAGTCTCCAGACCTCAATCCAATTGAACATCTTTGGAATCACATCAAAAAGGAACTTTGTCAATATCCAACACAAGCTAAAGGAGTTTGGGAGATTTGGGACAGAGTTGCAGAGGTGTGGGGCAAAATAAAGCCAGAAGTATGTCAAGGGTTGATTGAAAGTATGCCAAGAAGGATTGAAGCAGTAGTCAAGGCTAAGGGGGGTCATACCAAGTATTAAAAGTAGATTTACTATAATTTACAAAGACACTCACATAATTGTCCCAATGAGTACCTGTTTTGAATTACATGTATCTCCATGGTTTCCGATCCAAATTACCTAATTTTATTCTTGGCACTTAGCCATGAGTGGCTGCATCCATATATACACTGACACATTGTTTGTATTTGTTTTAATTGCCAAGTTATTCAAGCATCAATCAAAAACAGCAAAACATTGGGACAATTTTGTGAGTCACTGTATGAACAGATGTATTATCAAAGTTTGAAGTTCAGGATCAAGAAAAATGATTGCAAATGCCATTTCTTTTAAGCATCCTTCACAAAAAATTTATGAAGCTCTACCACCACCTCCTTCAGAATTAGATGATGTAATTGCTTTCATCTTTACAGGACCTTCTCCTCCAACAGATGATGAACTTAAATGAACACCACTCCTTGTTCGGTGTAGACAAGTTTATGATGCTTTATCATGGTTAAAATTAAATCATAGAGACTATACTGAACTCACAATTTCTATTGATAACTTGATGCTTTATCCTGAAGACAAACCTCCTTTTGTTGTAGAGTATCAAATGTCCTCTGGTGAACGGCCATTGGAGGCTCAAGCCAAATATGAAACAGGTGATAATGATGGAACTATAGAAGGTACTTGTCCAATGACTGTTCATGGTGTCACTGGTCATGATTACATTTCATTGCCTTTACATGCTTTAAAAGCTTTGGCTTTGCAACATCTTCATCAGGGTGGGAAAATTCTAGCTATAGGTAGAGATGATTGCCCAGAGACATTGTGGAACAATCCTCAATTATATCCAATGATGTTTCCTTGGTTATTTCCTTATGGTTTGGGTGGAATAGGTCAAAATGTTCATAAAGGAAAAATTTCTGATATGACTCGTAAACAACATATGTTAATGTACTATGACAAACGATTTCAATTAGATGAGATGTTTGCTCTAATAGCATTTAATCATGAGCAAATCAAACAAGCTACAACTAGTGGTTTTCTTATGACTAAACGTGCTCATTTTGTATAACCCAACATCTTTTCTCTATTGACCCTGTAGTACTTTCTAATATCACTAATAGACTTCAATCAGGAATTTGTGTAGTGCCTACAACCGATGAAGAGACAAAATGTTTCAAATTGATGAATGATTTGGAACTTATAAGCAAAGATGTTAATGGATCTTTCACTTCAAAACGACATATGCATAATGAAATTTGGTCTCTGATAGCCTTCAAGGGTGCTCCAAGTTGGTATATTACTTTGTCTCCAGCAGATGAGTGTCATCCTATATGTCTTTACTATGCAGATACTGAAGAGAAATTTTTACCAACTATATTAGATCAAAGTGTACGAAGACATTTGGTTTCAAGTAATCCTGTTGCTGGAGCACGTTTCTTTCATTTAATGATTTCCATGTTCATTAAACATGTTCTTGGATGTCAGATAAAATCAGAAGATCCATTTTTACAAGGACCTTTGAATTGTACTTACACTCGTGGTTTTTATGAACCTACTGATGCTTTCTATGGCACAGTAGAACAACAAGGTAGACTTACTCTTCATTGTCACATGTTAATCTGGATTAAAGGTAGTCTACCTCCTAGTGAAATATGAAAACGAATTCTAGATCCTTCATCTAATTTTCAGAAACAACTAGTATGTTATTTGGAATCCTATCATCAAGGTGAACTAAATGGCTGTACTTTATCTACAATGAAGGAAATAATTAAAGAAGATGAGATCATTTCAACTCATCAAAAACCTACAGAAACATTACCTGTGTCTCCTCCACATACTTGTGGCTCCAAATCAAGAAATTGTAACTGCAAACAATGTTCTGCATATATGTATTGCATGGGAAAAAGAATATGAAAAAACAACTAATGACATATTATTCCAAACAAATGTTCATACTTGTACTACTTCTCATACTATGACTACAGTTGCAACTGGACAGCCAGTAACAAATTGTTTATCAAACAAACTTGGTGTTTGTAAAGCACATTTTCCACGGCCTACCTTTGAACAAACTTTTGTTGATACTGAAACTGGTTATCTAAATCTAAAGAAAGGTGAATCAATGATGAATACATTCACTAATCTTATTACATATCTTTTTCGTTGCAATACAGATGTTACTAGTCTCTTATCTGGAACTGCAATAAAAGCTGTGGTTGCTTATATTTCAGATTATATTAGTAAATCACCACTGAAAACATATGTAATATTTGACACAATAAAAAGTGTCTTTAATCATAACATGTCTTTTATTAGTGGTAGCTTGGACCAACAAGAAAAGACTAGAAAAATATTAACACAGGCTGTGAATACTTTGACATCTAAACTTGAGATTGGTGCTCCAATGGCTTCATTATATTTATTGCAATGTCCTGATCATTATACAGATCATAAGTTTATTAACTTTTATTGGATGTCATTTGTTCTTGAAGCTAGAAAAGTTTGGCATTCAACTGATGCTCATGAACTAGAAAATGTTGAACCTTTATATTTAAATAGAAGACACAATCAAATTATAGGTAACAGTCCAGTTTTTGACTATGTTTACAGACCCTCTGCTTGTTCTTCAATCTCTTTGTATGATTGAATTATTTCTTATGCACGTGTCTCTCTATCACAAAAAATCAAAAGAAAACTAACAAATGGAATTCAAACTTCACCTCCTGAAGGTGTAATGTTATTTACAAATGATCATCCTTTATACTTAACTCATGGTGTTCGTCATTTGCCAACACAATATAAATGGGTTCCAAATTTTATCGGACCTTCATTGCCACGTATTGACAAAGGAGATGAAGAGTTCTACTGTTCTGTAATGTTAATTTTTTTCAAACCATGGCACACTGGATTTCATTTGCAAACAATGAATAGTAATTGGATTAAATCATTTAATGAGTATCACTTTCAATCTTCACATTCACAAATTATGCAAAATTTGAGAGTAAAATTTGAGTGTATGAATGCACGTGATGATTTTTCTTTGCAACGTAAAACAAACACCAAATTATCAATGACTTTACCTTCGACTTTCAACTCAGTACATCACAATTCTTTAGATGATATTGATGAAGACTGTCTTGAACAATCAGAATTTATTAATCCTTATCATATATCTTTTACTAGTAATGTCATTGGTCGAAAAACTGCCAAATGGGAATATGAAAAAAGCATTATTGAAGATATTATGTCTATGTCAGGTTGGTTAAATCCACTCCTTATACCATCTTCACCTATGACATCTTTACAACATATTGTTCCTTCACTATCATTGACAGCCTCTCAATGGAAAGCAAAAATTCAAGAGGCTAAGGCAAAATTTATTCAAATTGTTCAATTCAATGCATCATCCTCTAATTTACCAATATCATTATCTTCAACTTCTCAAAATATATCAAATATCTTCTTAGAAACAAAAAATGATGTAAAGTTAATTGACAAAGATTATTTTTCAGATATTTCACCATATATATCTCAACAGGTAAGAGACATTCCTGAACTTATAATTCAATATTTTTCATTAAATGATGAGCAACAAAGAGCTTTTTTAATTGTTGTTAAACATATGCTAACAAATTCAAATGATCACCTTAAAATGTATTTAGGAGGCATGGGAGGGACAGGTAAATCACAGGTAATTAAGGCTTTGAAAGAATTTTTACGACATATTAAAAGATTCTCTGAATTTTTAATCTTAGCTCCAACAGGTTCTGCTGCTGCACAAGTAGGAGGATATACGTATCACTCTATTCTTGGAATTAATGACAAATCTTACTCCTCATCCTCTAAACTCACATTGATAAAAGAAAAGTTGGCTGGTGTTAAATATATCTTTTTAGATGAAGTCTCAATGTTATCTTGTCATGATTTATATAAAATATCTTCTCAACTTGCAAAAGTTTTCAACAAATGTGAAGTACCATTTGGAGGAGTGAACATGATATTTGCAGGGGATTTTGCCCAGCTACCACCTGTACTTGGAAATGAATCTCATGCTTTGTATAGTGGATTAGTAGGTTGTACTTCTAATGCTAATCTAACACATTATGATCAAGAATCAGCTATAGGAAAAGCATTGTGGCATCAAGTGACTACAGTTGTAATTTTAAGACAAAACATGAGACAAACTTCAACATCCTATAATGATCACAAATTTCGTATTAGTCTAACAAATATGAGATATAAGAGTTGTACTACAAAAGATATTCTTTTTTTACAAAGTCGTGTAGTTTCACCTATGGATCCAACATTATCATTGACATCAAGTGATTTTTGCAATGTTTCTATAATAACTGCTTGGAATACACAAAAAGACCAAATAAATGAATTAGGCTGTGAACGATTTGCCAAAGATACACATCAATTATTGACCACCTTGTACTCTGAAGACTTAATAATCAATGAATCAAGTTTTTTTAAAAAAGGACAAGGTTCTAGAAATTATTCTCCTTTATCATTGTCTGAACAAGAAATATTATGGAAAAGTTAACCACACACATCAGAACATTTCCCAGGATGTCTTCAATTATGTATTGGTCTACCTGTCATTATAAAACACAATGATGCCACTGAACTTTGCATAACAAATGGACAAGAAGGAACAGTTGCAGGTTGGACCACTACTACAGGTTCACATGAGCAACTAATTTTGGATACCTTGTTTGTCAAATTAACTGACCCACCACATGAAGTTTTGATTGATGGATTACTCTCATGTGTAGTTCCCATACCCTCTACTACTAAAGAAATTACTTGTGTCTTGCCAAGTGACATCAGTATTCGTATTAAAGGTAAACAAGTAAATATCTTACCCAACTTTGCAATGACTGATTATGCATCTCAAGGAAAAACAAGAAAGTTTAATGTCGTTGACTTATATCATTGCTATACACATCAATCTTTCTACACTACTTTGTCATGAGGTACAACTGCAGATGGAACTATCATTTTACAAGGTTCTGATGCAAACAAAATTACTGGTGGTATTTCTGGATGGCAATGAAATGAATTTAGAGAACTTGAACTGCTTGATGAAATCACTAAGCTTCACTTCCATAATGAACTACCTCACTCAGTAATAGGTCACAGACAAAACACTTTAATAAATAGTTTCAGAGAATGGAAAGGTTTAAACTATGTACATGCCATTTGGACTACATAAAACACTTCACTGGTCTTCCAAAGAGCCTCTCATTTCAACAGATGCTAATGTTAATTAGAAAATAGTGGATTGGGCAAAACACTCATTAGATGCTCATGTTTTAACCCAAAACCATACTATTGCCAAAGGAACTGCAATTCTAAATACTCAATATACTACTTCCTCCTCAATAGTGTTTAATATACAAAATTATGTTTTAAAGTGGGATAGTGTTAATTGGAGTTGTGCTTTTGATTCTCTATTTTCAATCTTATTTGGAGTTTGGTGTGAAAAGCCTTCTTATTGGAACAAACAATTCTCAAATCAAAGTATTTATATGCATGAACTTATACTGAATTTCCAAAAGTACTGTAAAGCAGAGTTGACCTCTACTATTGTACGTAATAATATATGCAAGCTCATACATGATTCAGATCCTCTTACTTTTCCTAATGGTAATAATTATGCCAGTGCTAATGACTTACTTCGTATCTTATTGACAGACAAGTTTCCAACAGGATGGTTATTATGTTCATCATGTAATAGACGTCAAGCATATCAGTGGGATTGCTCTATTCATTTTGATATCTTACCTGGAGACTATCAATCCATTGCAGAATGGTTTAATAATTTATTGAGTGTTAATGATGATATCTACTGCTCAAACTGTGATTCTATTTTAGATAAAAACATACATTTTCCTAAGATACCACACTTGATTTCTTTTGATGTTTCTAATATGCTCCATTCATTCATCTTGTCTCCCACAATAAAAATTCTAAAAAACAGTTGTCATACTATCCTTAAACTTAAAGGAATAGTATACTATGGAGATCATCATTTTACCTGTCAGTTGTTTCAACCTGATGGAAGTATATACTTTCATGATGGCATGAAAAACAAGGGTAGTTTGATCAACACTAATAAAACATTATCATCACATATAAACATCAATGTTTGCAATGACAAGTTACATAGCTTCAATAGTGTTGTATGGTTACTAACTTTCACTTCATAATTTTGTTTTTATTTTAACTTGTCTATTAGAAGGACTCGCCTATGGCCGTATGGCCCTCTTCCACTAGTCTGTTTATGCCAACTCAAAACTTATGTCACATCGCCGAAGAAGATATTCCATTTAACTGATTAGGTGATTCAGGAGCCTCACCACAGGAGGGTGGTAGTGTTACGAACACGCCCGTAACCCCTATCTTCTTCAACACTTATGAACAATCCCCTATTCATTCAAACACTTATGACTTTTCCTACTTTCTCACTTTCTAGGTCATGTGACCAGCACATGCCTGCCTCATGTCAAACCTATGCTTGGAACTCAATCCAATTGGCTGCCACACAAAGCACAGCCTATGGACTCATTGTCCAATTGGATATGATCCATCTCACATAATCACATTTCCATTCTCACACAGCATCAAGGCTGTATGATTCCCTTCTCTTCCATGACATTCCACGAAATTCCGACCAATGGTGGAATACTCTCTTATCTTTACCCTATGCCCTATACCAAATAGATATGAACACATGTATGAGTATATATACCATAAATATGTACATCGGCCAGTAAACTCATCAAAGTTTACTTGGTCTTTACTGCCAAACAACTCTCTTGCCTCTGAGCATTCACTGTTTCACTTCACACCAGTCTTATGCTCAAGCTTTTGGGTGTTTGCTTCAGATTCAATGCAATTCTCACAGTTGTTGATCGCTTCTCAAAAGAAGTCAAATTTGCTCCATGCAACAAAACATGCACTTCGCTTGACCTAGTGAAATTATATCTTTCTCATGTGTGGAAGCATCATGGCATTCCCACGTCTATCATCTCGGATTGTGGACCGCAATTCGCATCCACCCTTATGAAAGACTTATGCAATGCATTAAAAATAAAACAAAAACTATCCTCTGTGCACCATCCTCAAACAGAGGGACAAACAGAGCGCATCAATAGGGAAATAGGACAATATTTGAGGCTATATTGTGCTGAGAATCAGGACACATGGTCCGAGTGGTTACCAATTGCTCAATTCTTGTACAATGCCAAAAAGAATACGTCATCAAAGAAAACCCCTTTTGAAGTCACATGCTCCTATGGTCCAAGAATGGGAATAGAACAGCGTACTATGCATGCATAGTGATTCCGTGGCCCGGCCTGGGCCCAGCTTTGAAGGCTCCTGGCCTCATAAAATCAAGGGCCAGGCCTTGGGCCACCAAAGCCCTCAAAGCTGGCCAGGCCCGGCCTGAAAGCAGCAGCTTAGGCCTGGGCTGCGGCTTGGTACAGTGCCAGACAAGCAAGCACGCATACACACACAGGCATGTTGTCTGTGTGTGTACACGTGCTCACTGTCTTGTCGTCGTCACGAGTGAAGGCACATGGGCGAGTACATGCACAGTATTGAAGTGGGTGGGGTTGGGGGTGACAAGGACAGTGGCAATGCGAGAACCGTGATAACACAGTTATCATGTTGTCATTTCAGGTGAGGGGAGACGAAGGTGAGGGTGATGAGGACGAGGACAAGCGACAACGACAACAACGTGATAACCACAGTTATCGCGGCTACCACGTCATTGTCGTTGTCATTTTCAGGCGAGGCAAGGCAGAGGTGAGGGTGATGATGACAAGGAAAAGTGACGACAATGACAACGACATGATAACCACAGTTATTGTGGTTATCATGTCTTCGTCACCGTCATTTTCAGGCAAGGCAAGGCGAAGGTGAGGGTGACGAGGACAAGAAAAAGCGACGACAATGACAATGACATGATAACCACAGTTATCGCAGTTATCATGTCTTCGTCACCATCGTTTTCAGGAGAGGTGAGGTGAAGGTGAGGGTGACGAGGACGGGCGAGAGGAGAGATGAGCAAGAACAACGGCACAACATGTGTGATCGCACACGTTGTGCTGTTGCTCCTGCACGTCGAAGGTGGTGGTGAGGTGAACGCAAGGGCAGGGCGGGGATGCGATGTACGAGGGCAAGGGCAAGGGCAAGGGAAAAGGATTGATGATAACGAGGAGAAGCGACAGCACAACATGCACCCAATCATGCATGTTGTGCCATCGTTTCTGCATGCTGAGGATGAGGAGGATGAGTGTGGTGGCAAAGGTGAGGGTGAGGACGAGATGACAGCGAGGTGGCGAGGCTGAGAGTGACGACGAGGACTAACAACACGAAATTTGCGCGTGCCGTGCTGTCGCTGGGCAAGGATGGGGGTGAGGGGTGGTGCCTTGAGTGAGTATGAGGCAAGTGAGATGGTGATGGTGACAAAACGAACAACAACAACAGATGTTGAGTCGCAACTTACCATATCGGGTAGTCTCTCAGGGCTTCAGGGCTTCTCGGGCCCAGCCCGGCTTGGCCCAAGGCTCCACAAAACCCTAGGCCAGGCTCTGAGCCTCTCCAAGCCCTTAACACGGCCTGGCCCGGCCTGGCTTGGCTGGCTCAGGGCTTTCAGGCTGGGCCACGGAATCACTATGCACGCACCTGCGGCCGAAGAATGGGCCGAAAATATGGAAAATATGTTAAAAGAAACATGTGCCAACCTAAAAGAGGCACAAGAACATATGAAAACACAAGCGGATAAGCATCGCTCCGATGCCCTGAATTATGTAATAGGAGACAAGATCTGGCTTGCTACCAATAATCTGAGGTTGCCTCGAGCATCCAAGAAGATGACGGAATGCTGGATCGGTCCATATGAAATAACCGATATGAAAGGACCAAACGCAGTGGAATTACATCTACCAAAGTCCATGCAAATTCACCCAGTGGTGAACATCACATGCGTTAAACCATATAAGAAAAGGTTGCCAGGGCAGGATGCCATAAGACCTGGACCAATCCTTGTTACGGAAGACCATGAAGAGGAATATGAAGTCAATTACATCATCGATTCAAGGATGAAGGGAAGATCCTTCGAATACCTCGTCCACTGGAAAGGTTACTCTGATGAGGACCACACATGGGAAAAGAAGTCGAATCTGACAAATGCGCCTCTGGCAATCACTGAGTTTCATGAATTATACCCAGAAGCACCCCATCCCATCAAAATGATGTTCGCAGACTTTAACAGTCTGTTTATGCCAACTCAAAACTTATGTAATATTGCCAAAGAAGATATTCCATTTAACCGATTAGGTGATTCAGGAGCCTCACCACAGGAGGGGGGTAGTGTTATGAACACACCCGTAACCCCTATCTTCTTTGACACTTATGAACAATCCCCTATTCACTCGAACACTTATGACTTTCTCACTTTCTAGGTCATGTGACTAGCACATGCCTACCTCATGCCAAGGCTATGCTCAGAATCCCATCCAATTGGCTGCCACACTATACACAGCCTACGGACTCATCGTCCAATTGGATATGATTCATCTCACATGATCATTCTTCCATTCTTGCACAGCACCAAGGCTGTATGCTTCTCTTCCTTTCCATGACATTCTACAATATTCTGACCAATGGCGGAATACTCTCTTATCTCTACCCTATGCCCTATACCAAATAGATACAAACACATGTATGAGTATATAAACCATAAATGCATTGGCCAGTAAACTCATCAAAGTTTACTTGGTCTTTACTGTCAAATACTCCTCTTGCCTCTGAGCATCTTCCGTTTTCACTTCCACTAGTCTTACGCTCAAGCTTTTGGGTGTTTGCTTCAAGGAGGATGTCCTTTAGAAGTGAAAGGGGAACATAAGAAGGGTTAGACATAAGGGGAATGGAGTTCTGCTTCTAAGAAAGGAAATGTACTTTATAAGGAAGTTAATATATCAGGGAGTTCTGAAAGTGGATGTGTTAATGTATCCCAATGAAGATTAGAATGAGAAAGACTAAAGGAGTAGAAAGGAGATGCAGAAGGGGATCTGTAGGAAAGGATCATTCCAGTAAGGAAAGGGGAGTGATATTATCGTAGTATGAGTCAAAAGACATAGGAGATGCTCACCATGACTGTTCTGGAAGAGCTGTTGGTACTTCCGTAGTTTCCACTTCCAGAGGATCTGGATTTTCTGTAACATTACCCTCCATGTAAGGTTGAGACTCTGGCTCAACAAGATCTTCCTGCCTCACTATTGTACTCGTTTGGGTCGTAGTCATAGCTGTCATTGTCCCAGTCAGGGGAGGGGGCAAGTTGTTCTTGAAGAGAGGGTTTCTGAGGACAATCATGTTGGATGTGTCCAGGAGCAGCAGAGCAACAGTAGGGGCAAATGTATTGGGGGCATTGTGGGCAGAAGTGGGAAGGGTCTCCACAGGTAAAGCAGTAGTAGGTTTGAGGGCGAGGTCTTCCCTGACGACTGCGATGTCCTTTAGCTGGGTTTGAGGGACAAACCCTGTTGGGGAAGGTAGTAGTGGATGGATAGGGTCTACTGGTCAAGGATTCCCCCAGTGTATGGGTCGTCGTAGAGGGAAGGCAGGTTCTGACAACGTATTGGATGAGGTCCCTCACGACCGCTCTTCCCAGTGTGGAGAGTGTAGGGGAATGGCTTCGTGATTCTGAAACCGACTGTCCACTTCCCAGTGGTGATCTTCTGGGGAGTCTACCACTAGTCCCTGGTAGGTGTTCCTCATGTGGAGGGGTTCCAGTATGAGGTCCATTAGGTAAGGAGTGGAATGATGAGGTGGGGAACTGGGAGGGGAGGGGGGGATTGTCAAGGAGGAGGACGAAATAGGGTTGGTGTGAAGAAGTGAAGCATTTCGTTGATCTCCTGATTCTCTGACCTTCAATTTGAGGTAGATTGGGTGTGTCTTGAACTCTGTGAAGTATTCGAGGAATTCCTGGTCTGATAAGAGGACAAGGGCATTCCTGAGTCGCAGTTGAATGATGTTGTCAGGGAGGTGATGGAGGCAATTCTCAAGTCCCTGACTCCAAAGGAGGTCAAGGATTCGGTTTCTAATTGCAATGATAGTGAGGGTAGTGGTGGCAATGATTGGGGGAGGGGTGTTGGATGGAAGTCTAGAGAGGGTGAGTCGGATGGTTGCATAGTTTCTAAAGAGGACAGTAAGGTCAATGAGAAGGGAGTTGTGGGAGTAGGCTGGTATATGTTCCAGTGCGTCCATCACCTCCGGTTCCTCGAGGATGGAGACATAGAGGGCTCATCTGGCAGTGGTTGGTAGTTGTTGGAGTCTGAGGGATATAATATTGTACAGAGATAAGAGAGATTGGCAGGTTCTGGGGTTGAGAGAGATGGTGGAGAGATTCATTTGGATGGGGGAAAGTCTTTTGGATGTCTGCTTTTATATTCTAGGAGAGTTTCATCCGCATGGGATATATTGTATTCTGGTTCCCAGGTGTTTTCGGCGGTGGAGTACCCTTTCCAGTGGATAAGGAATTGGTGGCACCCCTTTGGCCCTCTATGGGATAAGATTTGGTCTATTTCGTATTCTTCTTCTGTGTCTATAAGTTCTGGAGGAGGGTTCTGAAAGTTCGGACCATGTTCTGGAGTTTCTTGATAGGAGGATAACAATGAAGCATGGAATACATCATGGATTTTCCATGTTGGGGGGAGTCAGAGTTTGTATGATACCGGAGATATTACTTGTGAGATTTCAAAGGGTCCTTCTCGTCTAGGGGCTAGCTTTTTTGAGGGGTAACGGAGTTTGAGATTTCGCGATTCTAGCCAAACTTTATCTCCAGATTTCCAAGGAGTGAATTTGGTAGAGATGTGTTCCTTCATCAGGAGTTGGGCTTTTTTATGGGCTTCCGCTCCTTCTGTTTGTGCAGAAGAGAGGAGTTTCATTCACTTCTCAAGGGTAGGGAGGAAGGTTTTTCCTAAAAGAGGGGGGTATGCTTTTGGCTCATATCCAAACATGAGGAAGAATGGTGTTTGTTTGGTGACAGAGTGAGTAGCGAAATTGTGGGAACATTCTGCCATGGAAAGAATGGTCACCTAGGTGTGGGGGTTTTCATTGCAAAAGATACGAAGGTAGGTTTCCAATTCCTGGTTGACTCATTCAGTTTCTCCATCAGTTTGAGGGTGATATGCAGAGGAGAGGGCTAGGTTATAGTTGAGGAGGTGGGCCAGTTCCCTGGCAAAGGCAGATGCGAATTGGGGGCCTCTATCAGAGATGAGCTTATCAGGTAGGCCGAAGTGAAGGAATACATGAGAGAAAAAGAGTTTGGCTACTCCTTCTGCGTCGATGTTCTTGTTGTAGGGACAGTAGATGACCCCCTTTGTAAGGCCATGGTCAACCACGACCATAACTGAGTCAAAGCTGTGTGACGGTGGGAGGTCTGTGACGAGGTCCACAGATAGGTGTTGGAAAGGTCAGGAAGCAGCAATCGGAAGGGGGGTGAGAGGAAGCAGGGTGGGATGGGTGTTTACTTTGTTAGCTTGGCAAGTAGCACATCCAGCGATATATTTGCAAATGAAGGTAGTCATGCCAGGCCACCAATTGTCTTGTTGAAGACAGTTGAGGGTGCGAAAGAATCCACCATGTCCTCCTGCAGGGGAGGAATGTATGGATGCGACAAGGGAGTTCCGGGATGGTTTCGGGATGTACAATCGATTTTTAAAATACAGGACACCATCCAGGAAGGACCAGTTGGTAGGGGAGGCACGAGGGAACAAGGAGGACCCTTTTTGTAGGGCATTGATGGCGTCCACAACAAGGGGATCAGTGGTGGTTGAAGCAGCAATTTGCGATGCTAGGTCCATGTCAATGAGATTGAGAAAGAGAGATGGGTCGATGATGGTAACATCCTGGTTATCTTCTGAGGTATCTACATATGTCATCCCTGCGAGACAGGGCATCCACTGGGCCCATTTGTGATCCGGGAAGGGAGTGATATTGTAGATCAAAGTCCTGCAGGAAGAACAACCAACGAGCTTGTTGACGGGATATTTTTCATGGTTCTTTGAAGTAGGTGAGGTTTTTGTGATCTGTTAGAATAGTGACAGGGTGCGAGGTCCCTGAGAGATAGTGTCGCCATTCTTCAATGGCTTGGATTACTGCTAGTAATTCATGATTGTAGATATCATAGTTTCGTTCTGTTGGGGCCAAGGTTTGGGAAAGGTAGGAGCAGGGGTGGAGACCTCCATTGCTATCTTTTTGCATGAGGACTGCTCCAAGGGCAGTGAGAGAGGCATCAGTCATGACAGTGAAGGGTTGTGTTACAAATGCATCTTTTACCCCTATCTTCTTCGACGCTTATGACCCAAGATTCGTGCAAGTCACTCAAGGACCTGCCCTCATGCGATTCTAGTCACATGACATCACGTGACGTATAACCCTAATTATTATTTCATTCTATGCTTTCAGACTTATCATGTTACATGCCTCACCGGCATGAACTAGATCAAAGATCAGATCGTGGCCAGATCTAAGATGGAATCTCATGGGAACGTTCTCAGGGAATGCTTTTCTTCCATTCTGCCACATCCTCATGGATCAACATATGGTTACAACGTGTGTTCACACGACAAACTTCTTTCTTATCGTCCAATAAAACAATTACTTAGAATCGTACGATGCGACACAATTATGACTAAGCTAGTACTCGTAGTAGTATAAATACTCCTGTACTCTATGCCAAAGACCCCAATCAAGTTTACTTGCATCTTCTCCTCTTAAACTCGCTTGAGCAAAGCACTTCATATTCACACTTCCACTACAAATGCTCTTGCATTTTTCGAGTGTTTCATTTAAACTTGATTACCCCATTCTACCGCACGGAGTTATGTACCCTAGAAAGTAAGACCTTCGCCTCAGATTGTTACAGAAAATCTGGATTCTCCGGAAGCGGAAACTACAGAAGTACTAATGGAACTCCTGGAACCATCTTGGCGAGCATCTCCTATGTCCTTCGACTCTTACTACGATGACATCACTCCTCTTTCCTTACCTGGAATGATCCTTTCCTACGGAGCTCCCTCTGTGTCTCCTTTCTACTCTTTTGGCCTTTCCCATTCTAACCTCCATTGGGATACATTAACACATCTGCTTTCAGAACTTCCTGATGTGTTAACTTCCTTATGAAGTACTTTTCCTTTCCTAGAAAGTGGGACTCTGTTCCCCTTATGTCTAAACTCTCTTATGTTCCTTTCTCACCTCCAAAGGACATCCTTCTCCTCCGTCGAACTCTTTCGACTAGTTCCCCCGTTTATCCACCCAGTCTCCTATAAATACCTGATGACCTGTACAGTAGTTCCCCAGCTAGTTCTACGTAATACAAGTGTAGTTCTAAGACTCATTCCGAGCAACTTGGGAAGTTGTTATCGAGAACTCCACCATTCATCCTACCGTTCCGTCCGGAACCTTCCAACCAGAACCACCAAAGATTGTCTCAGTTCTACACTTAGCGTAACACAGATAGGCTTAGGAAGACGCTTGTTGCGCCACAAGTCCTCTGATACTGACAGAGTAGTACTTAGTGTCGAACACCCCGCAGACAACTCACCACCACCTCAGGATCGACACAGGTGTCAGTCAAAGCTCTGAGTGGCAAAGGGACCCTTCGCTAGAGGTAGCACTAGAAGAGGTACAGAGGTTGCGAGAGGACTTAAGAGACGACCATTACGATGACGGCATACGCTTCGAGCATGCCACTCTAGTGCACTATGCAGAAGCTGCTGGTGTAAGAAGGGCGCTATTCAGTTGGAGTACTGACGAGGAGATCTTAAGACAGATCC
>JBBPMD010000713.1:0-15146 GCA_038090095.1 Zangia roseola | reverse complement strand
CTTCTGGCGGTAGACTTCGCCAACCTCAGCGCAAGTGTTGACACATACGCCGGGTGCTTCATCTGACCCATCACAACATTCTGGCTCTAGCACGACATTGAATTACCGCAACACCTAGGACATGCGTATCACATACCACAAAGGCCATCCTGTACGCGTGAACTGGGGATCGTTGCGCCAACATGACCTACGTTTCTGCAATAGAACGTGGTTCCAGGACACGCACTAGTGCCTAACCTCGTCAGATCAAGTTGGAAAGATCACTTCAACATAACTTACCAGGCTCATCACTACCGTCCGGGCAATCACAATAGTCATCATTCACCGCATTCCAAGAGACTTCCTTCGAGCCGTCCAGACATGACCACGTTCCCGATGCCGAGGGAGTATATTTTGCATGTAAACTTGGGGAAACACCGTGCGTCTTGTCAAGTGCTGCAAGACCGGGTAAGGGTAAAGCAAGAAGTAGCCACGGAATCATTCCTCTTCAACTACGTATACGCGATTAACGTGCTTGCGACTCGGCGACGTGTTAGCAACGGTGTATTACATAATCACTCCCCATTCAGACGGAGCTCAAAATATCGGAGTTTACCGAAGAGACCGGAGAGGAGAGGAGAGTCAAGTGAAGACCTCACCGACATCGACGACAACGACAAGGCCACGACATCATCATGGTGAGTCCAGTTTCACAGACGTCCATCCACGGGCACGGAGAAGACCTTGGGTCGGGTATATATCTTCGGGAGCACGCTGGATGCATGCACTGTAGTTCAGATTACTGGCCACGGACTGATGCGTCACTTAGGCCAAGGCAAAGACACCTGCCCCATCATCTGGCGGAAAGGCTGCTAAGAAGAAGAAGTGGTCCAAGGGAAAGGTCAAGGACAAGGCCCAGCACGCGGTCATCTGTGATAAACCAACCTATGACCGTGTCATGAAGGAAGTGCCCACATGGCGCTTCATCAGTCAAAGCATTCTCATCGAACGACTGAAAGTCAATGGCAGTTTGTCACGCGTAATTATCAGGCACCTGGAGAAGGAAGGCCTGATCAAGCGCATCGTGCACCACTCTGGCCAGCTCATCTACAGTTAGTACTCTATTACCTATCGAAGTCGGGCGTTTTGTTGAGAACAATTCAATCACAGCACGTTTAACGACTGCCTCGGATTAGAGATAGTCACTTCTTTCGCATCCTATGCCCGTCACAAGCTCATGTACTTCACCTACTGCAAACAAAAATCATACTTATGGCTGGCATACGATTGGTGCATGGACAGCACCTAAAGCGGCGTCAGCTCCTTGAATGACTCGGATGATGTTGGCCGAATCCCCACGGCTAACTCTGCGTCTCGGTTGAACCTTCGGACGTCTCACGTTTGGGTGCCAGTTCGTCACACATAAGAATCGTGAACGAATTGAAGTGACAGACGGCTAGTAAGTAAGCGCTAGTAAGCGATCGGTCTTCATTATCCCATCGGTTAGCTTCCAATGCCTTGGTGAATGATCTTCAGGTTTTCGCTCGCCAATTGAAGCATTATCTTAGACAGGGCGCGCCTAAGTCGATGGCAATTGACCGCCACGAGGCAGCAAGTATTCTCGTCATGCTTAGATTTTACACGTCAACTTGGGACGGCTATCCGACCATGGGCCGAAAGATGGTTCGTAACGTACACTGGCACTATTTTTTATATAAAAGCCTCATCAAGGAGTTTACTCTCTCGGTTCACGGAGATGGACCCGCCTGTTGCCATCTCACACCCATCAACCAAAGTTGACGTCGACCCTACCGTTGAAGACGCTTCAAACCCCCTCAGCCCGATCTTGACCGAGTATCCTTCTCGACTCTCTGTGCTTCAATGTTCAAAAGATATTATTGACCTTACGCCCGTCACAAATCCTGGAGGCCCTAGATCGCTCCCGTGCGACATACAGCCCGACTTTGAGATGAAACCAAAAACTCGAGAATACGTCCAGCTTTTCACTCTGTGCTGGTTTCTTTATCTCGATGGATGGAACGACGGGACCAGTGGGCCACTCCTCCCACGAATCCAGCGGGTTTATGGGGTACGTGTGTTTTGCGTGGGGGCGTAGTTGACGCGTAATTTATGTAAACCTATTAGGTTAATGACACAGTGGTATCCATGATATTCGTTTCTGGTTGCGTGGTATGTTGTACCTCTTCCTGCTGTGAAAAAAATAATCAACGGACTCGCTAAGGGGTGTTTCACTGGTGCATTGGCGAACATTGTCTTGTCCGAAAGGTTGGGATTCGGAAAGGTGAGATTACCTGATCGGTCCGATTCGAAGCATTTCAAACGATGGTTATTTTCAGGTCATGGTCATGGGTTTGTGATTTCACCACGCTGAAACTTCTCAGCCATTTTACCGATCCCCTAGGCTCATTGTTTCAAGTTGCCGCATATTCCATTGCAAGTTCTGCACCACCATTTCCGGTATTCGCATTTGCATATTTTTTGAGCGGTATCGGGTTGGCTGTGCAGGTACCCAAGAATCTTTAAAAACACTTACTTGATCTTAAGCTCATGGATGGTCTAGAATGCCCAGGCAGTTGCATACGTTGGGCGCTTCAAAGAGAACGCCGAGAGAAAGATGGGTATCCTCATGTCTGGCAAGTGAGAACACTCATGACAACATCACATCCTGATTTTCATCAGTGTACGGTACGTTCCTTGGATGCACTTACCGCAGGTCTAGTCGCCAATAACGACCAGGTGCTGGCGCTCTTTCCTCACCGCTCGTAGCTACTCAGTTCTCCCAGTTGGAGCACTGGTCTTTCCATTATCTTGTCTCTCTGGGCTTAGCAGTAATCAATACAGTAGCTCTCGTCGTCGTTTTCCGGTTGAAGAGACAAGAAGGTGAGTCACTCAATTCATTTCGCAGGATTCTCTGAAAGAACATTCACAATTCCTCCCCTAAGAATGCCTGGCTCGAATCGGAGTTCTATCCTCGGACCCAGCGCAGACAGGGGAAAATGGACATCTTCGCCAAATCTTTTCCCTCAAGAACGTACACCTTCTTGCATGCTTTTTACTGTTTTACGTCGGAGCCGAGGCTACGATGGGAGGTGAAAACCACCGTTTCCATTTATGTAGTACTGGTGATTCACGATATTACGTTAGGATGGACTGTCACATATATGATTCGTGTTAGGGGTGGAGGGGTGTCGTCGGGATACATTTCCACTGGGTTTTATGCTGGTAGGTTCACTGTCTCTAGTGCGCCAGTGGAACCTGTTAAATAACATGGAAAAACAGGAATGATGATTGGTCGTCTCACATTACTATGGGTAAACGAAAAGGTTGGACAGTTTTCCCTTCCATGTGCACGTACTAACCTTCATAGATTGGTGAATACTTGGTGATGTTTATTTACGCTATATGTGCTATTGGGTGCGCCTCGTTCGTTACACTGGAGTTTGGCCCTTAAAATCTTTCTGCAGACTTGAGCTTGTCGTCTGGTTTGTGCCATCACTCGTCGGCGATGCTGTCGCGATCGCAGCCATCGGAGTGTTGATGGGTCCAATGTACCCGATTGCTATGAACCACTGCAGTCGGTTATTCCCTCGTCGGCTTGTTACTGGTGCGGTCGGCTGGATTGCTGGGTCTGGCCAAGCAGGGTCTGCAGTTGCGCCCTTCATGGCAGGGGCCATTGCCTCGAAAGCCGGGATCGCTACGCTCCAACCTGTGTAAGTGACACGTATTACTCGGGTCACCAATTTGGGATTAAATATTTCCGTAGGTTAGTGGGCATATTAGGCGTCGTGATAGTTCTCTGGGCTTTGGTCCCAAGGGCCCGCAACTGAAGTGCTGGTTGGCTAAAAAAACTAAACCTGTAGTTCTGCCATGATTTTTCATGGATTAACCCTGCAAGTTGTAATCCTGATACATCCGTCCTGCGGATGTCCCTCCGATTTGGTGGATGAGTCGATCGAATGACTAGCCACATCATTCAAATATTCATCAGCGGCATGTTGCGGAGCTTGAAAATGGATTGCAGGCGGCAGCATTTTGACTTCAAGCCATGGTGCTTCGAAACTTCATCAGTCCCAATCAAAGGCTACCTAGAACTATTCCGTTGCAAGCCCAGGCTTGGGCTTGGGCCCAAGGTCGACCAAGTGGAAGCTCGAGTCTTGCACGTCATTAGACCGTCACTCAAAGCATTCCCATCGGACGATTGAAAGTATCGTCATCAGGCACTCGGAGAAAGAAGGGTCAGCCAAACGCATCGTGCACCACTCTGCTAGCTCATCCACAAGTTAGTAATGGGCCGTTGCTTATCGAAATCAGTCGTTTCGTTGAGAACGATTCGGAACCTTTTATTATGAGTAACAACGCCACTCCTCGTCCAGGTCTTGGCAATAAGTCTCTCGAATTTGCATCGTCACAACCCATGTGCTTTGCCCATTGCCACAAACAAATCGAACCTCCAACCTACCGCGGTATCAGTCCCACGTGGTTGGTCTTACCTTCACACGCATGACATTCCAGCTTCAAGTGCCACTACTTTATCACACAGCACGAAAAAGGTGAGGGAATCAATGGTGATAGCCATTAGGTGATCAGTTTTGTATTGTCCAAGCTTCCAGTGCCTTGTTGGGCAATCTTCTGGTTGTCGCTTGCCAATTGAAGCATTATTTCAAACAGGGTCGATGGCAACTGATCGCCATGAGGCTTGTCTCGTTTCTATGAGCGCAAATATTCTCGTTATGCTTAGATGTCATCGGACCAGGGGCTCGGCAATAGATGGTTCGCAATGCACTCTGCCAGTGGGACTACTTATTTTAAAAGCCCGTTCCAAGAGTTTCTCTCCTCACCCCACGAAGATGGATTCGCTCGCTGCTGTCACGTACCCAACAACCAAAGTTGACGTCGGCCTTTCCATTGAAGATGTTCCTATCCCTCTTAACCCTATCTTGACTAAATATCCCTCTCGGTCTTCTGTGCGCGAATATTCCAAGGATTTTGAATTCGCACCAAACGCGCCTATCCCAGATCCTGGAGGCCCCGGATCGCTCGGATGTGACATACAGCCCGACCTTGAGACGAAGCCATCAACAGCGAAATCTCGGGAATACGTCCAGTTTCTCACTCTGTGCTGGTTTCTCTATCTCGAAGGATGGAACGATGGGACCAATGGGCCACTCCTCCCACGAATCCAGCGGGTTTATGGGGTGGGTGTTTCAACCAGCCAGCGCGAATAGGTTATTGACACGTAATTAGGTTGATTACATGGTGGTTTCCTTGATATTCGTCTTCGGTTGCGCGGTATGTCGAATCTCTTCTGATTGTGGAAAGTGTAATAGATCTGAGACTGTGCTAGGGATTTATTACTGGTGCATTGTTAAACGTCGTCCTGTCCGAAAGGTTGGGATTCGGAAAGGTAGGGTTATCTGATCGGTCCGATTCGAAGCATTTCAAACGATGGTTATTTTCAGGTCATGGTCATGGGTTCGCGATTTCACCACGCTGAAACTTCTCAGCCATTTTACCGATCCCCTAGGCTCATTGTTTCAAGTTGCCGCATATTCCATTGCAAGTTCTGCACCGCCATTTCCGGTATTCATCTTTGCATATTTTTTGAGTGGCATCGGCATGGCCGTGCAGGTACCAGGCTTTCGAAAATGCCATCTCGATCTTTAGCCTCATGGATGTTTTAGAACGCTCAATCTGTTGGATACGTTGCATGCTTCAAGGAGAACACAGAAAGAAAGATGGGGATTCTCATGTCTGGTACGTGAAATTGCTCGTAGCTGTGCCGTATTACGTCCTGAATCCCTTCAGCGTACGGTGCGTTTTGCCGACGCAGTACTAGTAGCCACAGGTTACTGATAGCTATCAGGCGGTGGCGCTCTCTGCTCACCACTCGTAGCCACTCAGTTTTCACAGCTGAAGCACTGGTCGTTCCATTATCTCGTCTCTCTCGGCTTAGCATTGATCAACACAGCGGCTCTCCTTGTCGTTTTTCGGTTGAAGGGACAAGAAGGTGATTTCATTTCGGAGAATTTTCGGGAAAATACTCATAGCTACGTTAAGAATGCCTCGCTCGAATCGGAATATCCTCGGAACCTAAGCGAAAAAGTGAAGGCGGTCATCTTCGCCAAATCTTCTCCCTCAAGAATGTCCACCTTCTGGCATCATTTTTACTATTTTACGTTGGAGCTGAGGTCACGATCGGAGGTATAGAACGATATCCATGTCACGCAGTAGCGATTATTCACGTATTACATCAGGGTGGATCGTCACCTATATCATTGACGTCAGGGCTGGAGGGGTATCTTCGGGATACATTTCCACCGGTTTTTTTGCTGGTAGGTTCATCATCTCTAGCATGGAACTTGTTAACGTAGTGAAACAGGCATGATGATTGGTCGCGTCGGATTACTATGGGTAAATGAAAAGGTTGGACAGTAGTTCCTATTACATGCACACGAACTAACCTGAACAGATTGGTGAACACTTAGTAATATTTATTTACGCTGTATGCGCTATTGGGTGCGTTTTGTTCGTTACGCACTGGTAGGGGTTTGATCATTTGAATCTTTCTCCAGGCTTGAGCTTGTGATTTGGTTCGTGCCATCCCTTGTCGGCGACGCTGTTGCGGTCGCAATCATCGGGATATTGATGGGTCCAATGTACCCAATCGCTATGAACCACTGCAGTAGGCTATTCCCTCGATGGCTTCTCACTGGTGCGATTGGCTGGGTTGCCGGGTCGGGCCAGGCAGGCTCTGCACTCGTGCCTTTCATGGCAGGGGCCATTGCCTCGAAAGCTGGGATCGCCACACTCCAACCCGTGTAAGTGACACGTATTCCTTGAGTGATTTTAAATTGAATATCTCTTTAGGTTGGTGGCCATATTAGGTTTCATGATAGTTCTCTGGGCTTTGGTCCCAAAAAGTGTGCAACGTCATGACTGAATTGCTGGCACAACTAACGAGTAGTTTGCCGCTGAAGTTCAAGTTATGCAGTGTCGTAATGCATGACTAGCATCGGGTTGCTGTTGCAGTGCGCTTGTGTTCTCAGATATCAAGATAACAGATAGACTTATCGAATACAACATGTTCTAGTCGAAAAAGGGACGTGTATTATTTTGAACCATGAAAAAATTGTGGATAAGACAGTCATCTTCTACGCTTCCTACATCTCACCGCATTCTAAAACAATGTCATCATCAGTCATTGCTGTGTGGAATATCTTCTCACCTGTTATCTTGACGACCAGCTTGGGCCTGTTATTGGGACCAGTTGGCACATTTTCAATCTTGCGCAGGGTGAGCATGCCGTCAATGACTTTCCCGAATACGACGTGCTTCCCGTCAAGGAAGTCGCACTTTGCTGTCGTTATGAAGAATTGACAACCATTGGTGTTTTGACCGGAATTGGCCTAGAGAAACTAAGGTATATAAGACAAACATTGTGGACTTTCGTACCATCGACAGAAGGCCCGGACCGATGTGCTTCTCTTGGAAGTTTTCGTCCTACGAGAACATTAGGATCGCTGCCTCGCACGAGATCGTTGTGTGCTGTAACGAACTGGGAAGTTCTTCCCATATATCGAGAAGGAGCCAGTACCATCTCCGTTTATGAAATCACCACCTATCAATGAAGAATGAGCTCGTGTATGGGGAGGAAGAGAATTGGCGACTTGCCCTGGCACATGAAATTGGGTACCCTGATTAGGAGTTGGCACTCAGAAAGATCCAGTCCAGTAAAAGTCATACACTCTAAAGCCACGCTTTAGATACTTTAGGGGCTCCTACGTGGTACCAAGGTACTCACCGGTGAAAAGTAGCATTCTTATAGCCTTGTGGACGAGCGTCCCGTCTGTTACGTCCTTGACCTGATCAAAGAAGGACTCGCTACCAGAAAGATTCCCATCACCTGCATTCGCCAGTACAGAGCTGCCTGAAGTTCTCTGCTGTCCTGATCGTGTGTTAGAATTATTTAGTTCGGAGGAACAGGTCGATGCCGAGAACACACTTTGGGACGATGTCACTGAACAGTTCCATTTTTACACGTCCTGCGGGTGTCTCCCCGATTTTGATGTCCATAAAAACGATTGGGCGCGTTGTTGAAGACATTTAGATGGTGGGGGATGTGATCCGAGAGTCAAAGCTGTGTCACTACAACTCGAATACGCGGAGATAACCAACTTTATACAACCCCATCACTCGGCACGTTGCGGAGCTCCCCGAAAGAAGGGGGGCAGCATTTATGACATGTCGTGGAGCTCTATAAAGTGTGGAGTGCCCATCTCATACCAGCTCCCCGAACTTTCTTCGCTGCTTCCATGAGCACTGAAAAGTACTACATCGGTGTCGATATCGGCACAGGCTCCTCACGAGCGTGTCTAGTCGACGCCAGTGGCCGCATCGCAGCTTCTGATACCCAAGACACGAAGACGTGGCGCGATGAGAACGATCACAGGATCTTTGAACAATCAACGACAGACATCTGGTCCATGATATGCATCGCCGTCAAGAACGTGTTGCAAAAGTCTGGCATAGACAAAAGCGCAGTCAAAGGCCTTGGATTTGATGCGACTTGTTCCCTCGCGGTCACCGACTTTCAAGGGAACCCAGTGTCCGTGACAAAGGGGAAAGATATTGGACGCGGAGGTGGTGAAAGGAATATCATCTTATGGGCCGATCACAGAGCTGAGAAGGAAGCCGAGCTCATCAATTCAACCGGCTCCGTCGTTCTGAATTACGTCGGTGGGACAATGAGTGTATGTTTCCGTTCGTTATCGTACCGGGCCCCAAATGCGCTGACCGCTCTCCCTAGCTCGAGATGGAGGTTCCGAAGATCCTGTGGTTGAAGAAGCACATGGATCCGACCCTTTTCTCCCAGTGCCAGTTCTTCGATCTCCCCGATTTCTTCACTTATAAATGCACTGGTGATAACACCCGGTCGTACTGCTCTACGACTTGCAAGTGCTCCTTTGTTCCAGACAAGGGTTGGCAAGAAGATTTCTTCACTAAAATCGGTCTTGCGGAGCTTATCGACGGGGGCGAATGGAGGCAGATGGGTGCCGCAAACGGTCATGTCAAACCTGCTGGAACGCCAATCGGTCAAGGTCTTACTGAGGAAGCTGCGAAGGATCTTGGTCTATTGAAAGGAACATCTGTCGGCAGCGGCCTCATAGACGCGTAAGTGGTCCCGCCCTAGCGATTCTTGTGTAAATCCGCGACGCGAATGGTTATTCCAGGTACGCGGGCTGGATGGGTACAGTTGGGGCACGGTATGCAGAGGATGGCCGCATATCCGCAGCGCCTAACCTTGACGAGTCGCGTCATCGCCTTGCTGCAGTCGCAGGAACAAGTACATGTCACTTGGTGCAGGTGCGCATGGCTCATCTCCTTTCTAGTGTGATACTGAGCCCCGCGGCAGAGTAGAAAAGGAGTGTTTGTGAATGGTGTTTGGGGCCCATACAGAGTGAGACAAGCCACCGACCATCAATGAGGTCACCAAACTGAACCATAACAAGGATGCTGCTTTCCCTGGATGGTGGATGAACGAGGGTGGGCAATCTTCGACCGGTCAACTCATCGACTTTGTTATCACTACTCATACTGCGTATCCCGAGCTCCAAGAGCGGGCCAAACAAGAACAAAAGAACATCCATCAAGGTTAGCCTAGCGACAGTCTAGGTCACGTTGCGGCCTTTTGAGTACTGATCTTTTATGCGTCCGAAGTACTTCAGGAAGTGCTTGAAAAGTTATGCCAAGAAAAACAGGTCGAGTCATTCACGGAACTCACGAAGGACGTTCATTTCTACCCAGATTTCCACGGTATGCCAACCCATTACATATATGCCCTAGCTTCTAAGCGCGTTGCTGCATTACAGGGAACAGGTCACCGATCGCGGATCCTCGCATGAGAGGGGCAATTATTGGTCTCGAACTTGTGCGTCGAAACTTTCGTGCCGATACTGTATGCTCAAAAGTTTCAGGACGCTTCCATTGGTGATCTAGCCAAGAAATACTACCTGACCCTCGAAGCTATTGCCTTACAGACACGTCATATCATCGAATCAATGAATACCGCAGGTCACGAGATCACCTCCCTTTATCTCTCCGGAGGACAAGCGCGTAACGTTGTTCTTATGCAACTTTTTGCCGACGTTTGCAGTGTCCCGGTGGTACTTCCTGCGTCTTACTCAGAAGCTGTAGTGCTCGGGGCGGCAATGCTGGGAAGAATTGCGGCTGAAAATGTAACCGCGGCCGAGGAGATGTGGAAAATCATGGTAAGAAGACCGCGCTAATAATCGCATCTACAGCCACTTGCTCACACTGCTTACAATTTTAGGTTGAGATGTCCCTACCAGGCACCCATGTAGCACCCGCTCCATCTCGAAAAGTCAGGAAACTCCTTGATGCGAAGTACAATATTTTCAGAGAGACCATTGAAATCCAGAAACGGTGGAGACAGCAAATGGAGGAGGCTACTAGATAATGATAAGATCTCTGCGCGGATGTTGGGGATAGAAAGAAAGAAAGAGATGTGATACCGATTGGATGATGATTTGGTGTGAATATGGATCTGGTCGACTGTCAACGCACTTTGTAGAAACTTCCATTAGCGATGCTCTGCATCTATCTTCATGATTTAATACCCGTCCTCCCCTTCGACCATGATGATCTTCATCTTCCATCCTTCACAGTCGTCATCTATTTCTTCGTCCGCCCAATCAAAATCCTGGTCTCCAGTGGGTCGTCCGCCCACATCAGCTCCGACCACACCTGTCATAATGTGTCAGGGATTATTTATGATCATGTACGAGGATTTTGAAAATCACCTTCAATCCCACCTAATACATCGACATCTTCGTCTTCTTGAAGCTTTTTTCGAAGCGCGATTTGAGTTTCATCTTCCTGTTTCCAAAGATTAGGACCAGAGGTCCGTTTTGAGCAAGTTTAGGGAACTCGCCAGATCAAATTCGGATTCCACCTCTTCATACCAAACATTCTCGTCTGCCTCCTCAAACCCTCCTGCAAATGCACCCCATCGTTCGGGGGAGGGGCTGTGCCAGATGAGGATAGTGCCTTGGTTGGTCGTTGATGCAAGGCGAGGCGCAGATGGGTGCCACTGTGGGCCCAGAGGCAAGCTAAACGAAGGTAGAGTTCTCGGTAATCAAGAGGCAACGTACATGCACGTCTATCAATGGTTCTCTCCCCCCGTCTAATGCACTCGCAAATTGACCGTGGTTTGAGATATCCCATATGTAGATCTTATGGGTGGCGGGATCTGCCGCACCTGAGCGCGAGTTGAAAAGGTTAGAGATAGATCGACGAGTTGCACAACTTCTCGTACCTCCTGCTAACCATTCCCCGTCCGGACTGTACGACATTGAGTGCCACGCAACCTTCGAGATTGGGTCGTTGAACTTGTGCGTAGGTTCCAGCTCTGTTTCAAGTATCGGGTTTGCATTCACAGAGACGGAGCTGTTCTCGGAAGTTGGGACACCATTACCGTTAACGTTTGAGTTTTGTCCAATGATGTCTTCGCCAGGAGGAGAGGTAGACAAAGACGAAGTGCCATTTCTGACAGGCAATGGGGATGGCGAGGGATAATTGGGGAGCGTGAACTGGCGAATTGTTCTATCAGAGGAATTTGTCGCCAGACGCCTTTGCAGAATAGATAAGTAACGAAAGAAGCAGTAAGCAGAGTTTGATGCCAATCACTCACCGACCTCCCTTCGCAAACTCGAGGCCCTTAATTATGCCTGCGCCAGATATGCGATGCCTTGCAACAAGCTGCAAGAAAAAAAGGCGTCAATTGGTGTTTTCCTACGATCTGACAATCTCAATCATGGAGAACGAAAGAATGGGGAATGGGCACTCGAGGCGGAGCGGCGTCGATCGATGGCATTTGAGACTTACCACTTTTTTTCGTACATTAAACACGTACACCGTACCCGCTGAGGTACCAGCAAAGACATGTCGACCTGTTGGATCAAATCGAGCAGAGGTCATTATGGGCCTATGTTTGCGACGGAATATATGTGGCCAGATCAATGCAGGTGACAGAGGTGAGAAATCTTGAGTCAATTAGGATGAAGGAAGTCAAACGTACCGCGCCCTCTCATCACCTTCATCCCCATCACATAATTCAAACCGACCGTGGTGCGAGCTGCGCAAGTCGACAATATAGGCTTCTCCTGTACTTAAAAGTGCAAGTATAATACGACTTGGGTCCGGGTCATAGGTGAATGATTGTTAGCCACGAGCACGAAAATCTCGGAAAGGCTTCAACTAACCTGTTCCTGGGGTGAAAGCTTGCCGCGACTACAGGTGCGTCGAATCTAATAGTTGCATGTCTACGAGGGGGGTCGTAAGGGGATGCGAGATCCCATACGATGGAGTTCCAGTCCTTAGAAGCAGTGAGAATATATCGGGAGTTGCGTGACCAGCTGCGACGGTGAGCATGGTATGCAAAGTGCGAGGTGGGCTGGACGTACTCTATGGCCGTGACGCCCTTTACATGACCCTCGCACCATCGGATCGTAGCTCTCGTGTCCAAGTCCCATATGACGGCGGACCCGTCGTTGCGTGCAGCCGCAAGAAGCCGACCAGACGGGTCGAAACGAGCAAACGAAGCACCTGAGACTAGCGAGGTCTGGACAGTTGTAGGGTGTGCGATGATAAATGGGTCTTTTCAACCGAGGAACCACGTAGTATTTGTGTGAGTGAGGTATGATACAAGTTAAAGGGTGGGCGCACTAAGAAGAGATGCGTTCATGGCCGTTTACGACTTCGTTGATCAGCACGTTGGCGGTGACCGAGTCAATTATTACGATGGCCATCCAACAAACGCTCGATCCGCTCGTCATCCCCGCTGCCTTTACACGACATGATAGGATAACCGATGCAGCTGTTCTGGCTCATTTATCAGCATGGAAATCAAACACAGAGTCCTCGCTGAATCGACTGGCTTCATTGGATGTCAGCGTATGCTCGGTTTCTGAACTAGCCGGTCTTGTTGGCGTTCTTGCCCCTTTAACGGCAGTAGCCCCATGGTCCTCGCCAGCGGCGCGCTCACTCGCATCTGGTAGTCGTCGTCTCTCTGTCTGGAGACCACTTCACTAACTTTGCGTAGCTTGCCTTTCCAGAATCCCTCCATTGGTCCCGGTAATCACTCGTGTTCTGACTCAGATCGTCAAGCCTCTCTTCGCTCCAACACCCCATCCGCGCCTTCATACGTCCACGGCGTACATCCTGCCCCGTCCTGCAAATGCACAGGATACGTATATTGAACAACCATGGAAAGAACATCCGGGCTTGGATGAGGTCATCCATTGGTGTCTCGTAAACACAGAGGTCTAGTCTATCTATCCACTGCGCATTGTGCATTGCACCTACTGATATTCCTACTTTTCTCATAGTCCTCGGCGTACGAAACTATATGGCCACTTTTCTTACCTCCGACTATGTCTTTCCTGGACGATTACCAAGTACCGTACAAGTTCCTTGGTGTCCGCCTGGTTTCTGACATGTTAACTCGTGTGCCACCGGATTTACTTCTCCGAACAGGTGTAGATGCACTGATATTCACAGTGAGTGACATTTCCATGTTCTTACACGTATCTAAAGAGGTCCGCACGTGCCGTCAGTCTCTTACAAACTCCTTGTCGCACCTCGGAGATGTGTCAACACCAGACTTCATACGTTCCGCCGTGACGACTACCCTCCAGCTAATTGATCTCACAACCCCTTCCATGTATCCTCCACATGGTATTCTACTACACGACACCGAAATTCAAGGTTCACCGGCCACAATGCTCACACACAACTTGTCGGCATCACAGTCCAAGTCGTTATCCAGCCGCTTTTCTCGACTTTCTACCCTCCTATCCTCCTCCCTGCTTGGCAGTGTCATAATGTACACACCCACCTTTTTACCTCCTGTTCCATCAGGCCCAGATCCTGATCCCTTCACCGATCCAGAGCACGAGGAATCCGAACCCGCACTCGTTCCGGAATCTGCCTCGCAAGTGCCGACACGACGGAAGCGAACTTTCAATCCAACCCTCGTCGCAGTGGCACAAAGTCTGCCACCTGTCTTGACGGCGCTTGGAATAGGGGGTGCGCGTTATCTGAAGGGAGTGATTCCTGTTTTAGCCGAGTGGCTTAGGACGCCTCTTCCAGTGGTTACTGCTGAGATAGGAAGCACTCATGAAGTGGCTGCCGCCTCACATGATACAGGAATGGCATTGTCTCACGACTCAAAATCATCCACGGCAGATGTGACCCTTCACCTCGCCTCACTGTCCAGTTTGTCTGTCCTTCTCCATACTTGTTCTCCTCGAATAGGAGGATGGTCTACTACAATTGTTGATGCTCTTGGGCGATGTTGGGTTGGATGCCTGGATGCTGAGAATGAGACAGGAGGCAATACCACTTTAACAGACAATGTTCATATTTTGAAACAGCAGCTGCGAGAGACAGCTATTCAGCTGGCCAAGACACATTCAAATGTTATCAAGGTATGTTTATCAGTCACACCTTTATTCCATCCAACCATCATGTTAGTTCTCATCCATTTTCTCCAACCACTTTTCTGCTATTTTCTACATTCCCATTCTCATTCTGTCATAATCATTGGTCATTTACTCATGAAACCACATTATAGAATGAGTATTCCATTTTATTGTCATCTGACAAAATGATTTTTGAGGGACTAGTAGGAAAATTTTGATCATATGTACCCAGATTTTAGTTGCATGCTTTCATCTATTTTGAATGCTTGTTTACAGGAAGTGTTGAAAGTCAAGGTTCTGGAGAGAGGATAGTACAGTGACCTCAAAAACCCTTTCCATGTTGACCTCAATTGTGCTGCATGAAGCATGCTGCCACACACCGTGGGAATCTTGCTTAGCTTTGGTGGGGTTATAAATAGTACATACCCTCAGCTGTAATATTGTCCCCTAGGTCATGTGATTTGGTTCACATGCCATTGTGATATGACCATTTTAAAACAACCATGTCATGGAAAGGGTTTTTGAGCTTTTGAAATGATGATCAGGATCTCAGTCAAATCTTCATTATTTGTCATTGTTTGTTAATACAAACATGGATATACATGTAAATAGCATGTCTGAGTTTAAAAAAGTTCTCACACTTCT
>JBBPMD010000712.1:0-15193 GCA_038090095.1 Zangia roseola | reverse complement strand
GTTTGTTTGGTTTGGTTTGGATAGTTTGGTTTGTTTAGTCAGGCCTGGTTTGTTTGGCAAGGTTTAGTGTGTTTGGTTGGGTCTGATCTAGTACCCCACCAATTCCTGATATTTCTCCAGTATCTCCCAGGATCCTCCAGACTCTCCAGACTGTCATGGTCTTTTGAGCCCTGGAGCCTTAAATATGTGAAAGGGATGGTTTGCTGATGAGGTTATGTATATGAGTCCTCAGTGAAAGATCTTGGAGTTGAGTTTGTAGTCACAACTCAAACTGATGGCTTGAAGCAACCAAATTGATTCTCTTTGCAGATGGGAGCTCCACTTTCCACAACAGGGCAATGACACAGGACACAATCAAATGAGCAGATGGTGCTTTACTTATATTAGATGTAATTTCAATGTTCAACAGTGACCTTGGCCATCTCACTCGCCAACATTTCTACAAGAGTCACCATCATACATTCTTCTGATAATGTCAAGCGGTCTAGGTTCTGTGATGCGAACATCCACAAACTGCTCTGTTCCCCAGTACTGTTTAACTTTCTCATCTGAAGTCACCTTTACGTAGTGGGCAAAAACGTGGGGGAATTCTGCCCGCTCAGTGGTTCCGAGCGTACCAGCATCAGTGACAGCACCAAAGACCACACCAGCCAGAACAAAGTCGGCAAGGGTTAGTGTATCCAAGGCGACGTAGCCAGAAGGACGTGCAGCAAGGTGTGACTCAAGGTGGTTAAGCGCACGGGTAAGCCGCTCAGTATTTCTGTTAACATCCTTTGATCATGTAATGGTTAGACGAACAAATGGACACGGTAATGTGGTTGCCTACCGCGAAATCGAAGGGTCCGAGGTAACCATACACCATGCCTTGAATGTTTGCCGTCGGACCGCCGATTTCCTGTTCAGCAAAGTGCACCCATTGGTCGATAAGCGCCGTTTCCTGTACATTGGACCCCAACAGGTTTGCCGTCCCGATGCTACTCACTAGAGGAGGAAGAATACATGATAAGTGTCGACTGGAGAAAGCTCAGTGCAACACTCACAATAACGGGCAATCGTAGCACCTTCGGACAGCTTAAATCCGTCCACGCCCTCAAAAGTGGGGATTTTTCCATACGGAAATTTGGCAGTAAAGTCCGCGGGTTTGGTGTAGAACGACCACTCGGCTTGTGTGAGCTCGAACCCATTGACAGCTGCAACGCTAAGGATCTGATACACAAGCCTTGGTTAACATTGATCTGAAGACGCACAGAATCGGTCGTAACGTACAACTTTGGTGTGACGCTGGCCAGGACGACCCCAGAGAGTGCCGATAGATGTCATTTGATAGAAACGGTGTGTTGGCGGCTACGCTGGCAAGCGACTCCCCTTTTTATATGTTCACGCACCATACTGGACAGATTCCGACGGCGCCCCAAGCTTCAACGGTGTTCTTCCTGAGAAAAAGTCGTCAACAAGATTACGAGATCGCTCTGCAACATCAATATTCGAGCTCATTAAGGCAGCTCATCAAGATTGATTGGGAATGGACTCGAGTCGAGCTATCTCCACATCTTGCGCATGGCTCAGCTGTTTCATTCAAATGAAACGACGGGCTTAGCTGGCTGTGGTTGTCGGTGAACGTTTCAAATCACCGCCGCTAAGTACAGAATGTTGAACGAATAGATTCAGGTCTGGTTTTATGATGCCGACTAAGATTTGATGGATGCGAAATAACAGACTGACCAGTGCCAGTGGGCTTTCGGTTTGTGTAATGGTGTGCCGGTGACCCGGACTCCATGACATCGTTGGCGGACAATAAATCTGACCAATCGCAAAGGCGAGTCTTAGGCGATATCAAACGACATATACGTATTCACGGGTTTCTGAATTGACGGTAAGAAGCGCGCAGTAACCAATATCGACATTCTCTTCAAGTTCCAGCACTTCAAGTTACTATCGCATCTCTGCGGTCCACCAGTAAGCACAAATTGTTGCACGACGCCTTCAAGGTAATCAACGGCAAGCTACGGGCTTCTTAAAGTCATGCAAACATCAATATAACTCGACTTGAATTGCCCGCTTATCAAGCGCCGCAAGACCTCGTCGATGCTCATCAACTGAAAGTAATCTACTTCTCCGTTCTCGAAGTTCGTGCGGGGACTGGCAGCCCCTGGCTCGGGAGTAAGAGCTCGTAAAGGTAGTATATACCAGATATCCTCCCGGACCGGTTTGCAAAGTTGGACATGCCAATTGGCCGCAGATGTTTCTATCAGAGGGCCGGGAAGCTTCTCCCGCTGATTCACGAACTATGGTCAGTAGGACTCTCCCCGAGTCCCATTCCGCCTCCCGCGGTGCAGTCATACAGGCAGGGCCATCCAAGCCAAGGATAAGTGAGTTTACCATCAGTATGCCATCAAATGACTCACGTGCGCTTCGACAGCGATCTACGAGATCCAGGGCGTCATCCTGTTCGTAAGTGGGCATTCAGCAAATGCTGCGATCGCAAAGATCAGAAATGTCAGGGGTTTTGAAAGCGAACATGTAATACTGATGAGTAGGTATCTAAAGCTGGCGAATCCGGACAGAGACGGCGCAGCACGCTCAATCCCAAGTGCGGCACTCGATGCAGAGTCGGTATGTTCATCTCGAGCTGTATACACAGGATGCGTCTCACTGATCCACCCTGGCAGATGATTCAACCTATCTCAGTCGCACGCAGATGAAGAAGCAAACATCGTACCTTTGAGGACATCCTTGAACAGATCATCCTTTTTCCATCTGTCCAAAATTACACTCAGCAGCGGTGACCTAGCCTCGGAATCAGGGTTGTCATCTGTAAAGCATATCGCCCAGGGAGAGCCGTCTGATCTGTTGACGACGTTCCAAATCGATGTCTCTCCGCTTCCCTGATGCTCTTTTCAACGACCTTTGGTCTAAGAAAAACAATTGGATTCGAGTTAGATATCGAGTGCAAGAACAAGGGAAGGAAGTTTTCTTCATCCGCAGGTGAGACTAAGCCGGCATTGCCAGAGGCGCAGTGTGTTATAGCAGGATCGTAAAACAATCCATTACGGAGAGAAATATTGAGAGAAGCACTGCGTACCATTGAGAGTACACTGGACTGATGACTGGGATCACGATTTATCTCCACTATCCCTTTCGGCGTGGTTACGACCAAGGTGACTCACCGACTTCTGGACTCCAAACCCGAGAGAAGGACCCCATTATTCAGATCGCACTTGCGCCATAATCCGAAACCAAACATCCGGACTTGAAAGTTGAAAGAGGCCATGGGAATGGTATAAGTCACCTCTGAGGCAATGGATTCGCTTAGAAATGACAGTGGACCGACGACGTCAACGTGGAACAAGTCACATCAAAAGTTGGTTTCACCAGAACCTGTAAGCACTTATTGCTCAAGACCGAAATGCGGCGTCTATACTCTCCAAATGAGAAGAATCGGGCTATTTTTGTTTCATGATAGTACTGTCGCTCACCATCGTACAAATTCAGCAACGCAAATCCTGCAGTATAGACTGTATAGTACATACAACCCCCTTATTTGGATGATGTCGGGGGGCAGAGAACAAGTATCATATTCGCACTTACCACTCCAGCGATTGGGGAGCCTCTCGCTTCCAGTCGAATATTCCCCCACGCTCCTTGAACATGACCTCATCAAAGCCCGAGTCTTGGAGCGAAGGTTGCACCCCGACTTCCAACAATGATCTCCCGGGTTTCTTTCCCCCATCCTTGCAGTTCAAAAATCTAATGAAACAATGGTTCATAATGTGTTGAGACTCTTCGTGTCAGGTGCACACATACCTCATTCTTTCGTCCAGGTTCAGATATGAATCCTTCATAGCGTCATTGTCCTCCGGGACCAGACATATTTGAGAAGCGTGTCGATCGAGGAACGCCTGAAATTGGTCCTTGGTGATGACAAGATTGCGAGCATCACGAAGCGAGCCCGTTTCAGCACCCGTGTTCTCCGAATCCAAGAGGAGCACTTGGAAAACCTGTACGATTATATCAAGATCAGTATCTCGCGTCTTGACTATCAGGGTTGTCGATCAACGCCTACCTTCCAACGGAACGGAGCAATTTCCTCAATTTTATCATTCATATCCTCTTGCCAGTTATTACTGTAGTAACGACGTCAATGAACGTGAACAACACGGCGGGCAACAAAATACTCACATGGTGATGACAGTGTTGATTTTGATTTTGATTCCCCTGTCTTTCGCCCACTGAGCAACCTTGAGAACGTTATCGATATGCGTGGTGGCGGTTCCGTGTTCCGCGCGACCTTGCTTGACGTTGGTCTCTACGTCAAAAGAATCGCAGGATATGGCCATGACGTCCAGATAGTTCCCATACATATCCAGCCATTTTTCGGTCACCTTCGAGGCGTTGCTCACGACGGAGCAAGACTCGATGTGAAGCTCTTCTTTACAGAACTTGAAGACCTCCCCTATATAACGAGGCTGGAGAAAGGGTTCGCCACCGCTGATATTGAGTTTCTTCATCCCCGCGTCGACAAGCATACGGAGTCCACGCTTTGCGTCCGCCAGGGGAAGGATGAACTCGTTCGTGTTGGTATGGAAGC
The DNA here is from genome assembly GCA_038090095.1 of Zangia roseola. Classification (NCBI taxonomy): domain Eukaryota; kingdom Fungi; phylum Basidiomycota; class Agaricomycetes; order Boletales; family Boletaceae; genus Zangia; species Zangia roseola. The sequence goes on along the minus strand of JBBPMD010000712.1, from coordinate 10,605 downwards.
AAAAGTGACATTCGTAGTTGCAACGTCTGTTGGGAAACCAATTCACGGAGACCGGCACCATAGTGGGTGCGGTGTTGAAAAACGGAACTGTAACGTCGAGAAAAGGGATCTTCATGTTGGAATACGATGATTGATCCAGTCGAGTCAGCCGAGTGATGTGCTGTGGAGCAGAAAGAACTGAGAGGGGCAGATTTGATTCATTGAAGCCACGCTCAGCCACACCTTATACAATTGCAGAGATACTAGGAAGCCTGCCTGAAACGGCCTATATCCGCTTACCATTTGTGACGGATATAGGCCGTTCCGTGCTAGGGAAGCAGAGAAGAGAGATTTAATGTACTGACGGGGATCACCCAATGAGCTCCAAAGCATGGGTCTCAGGAACAAATCTAGTACGAATAGCAGGGCGCAATAGGAGCTTTTCACTTCGAAAAGGAGTGTCGGATCAGAAAGGGGCGTAGTAGCCCTTGATGACTTGCAGTCGTAGTGAACATAATGTTGAGGTCACTGAGAGTGATGTCAGATGTAACCATTGGGGATAGAGTGGGGATTCAGACAAGAGGTAACTTATATGAACCATCAAGCAATTGACGGTTGATCAACTTTGTGATGAAGTTCACTATCAGATACCAGCCTGGGATACGATCATAAGCCAGAGCCGCAACAAGGTCATGGTTTGAACGAAAATGATCAGATCTCGTGACCAAAGCCAAACAAACACTTTCCCACTCGCATCCCACACAACTGGGATTTCATATCAATGTTAACACCAGGACATGTCAATACCAGGCTTGAAGCTTGAAAAATGGTCAGAATCTGTGCTTGCGTTGCCAACCTCGGTCACGAAATTCCTGTCAGAGTCGCGACTGCGCAATCATCAACTTGTTCGATTTGTAACAACTACTCATGTGCTTCTCATAGGTTAATGCTCTGCTCAATACTTGTCGATGATTAGTGTGACGCACGAGGTTCGCCGGTAATATCATCGTCGTCAGCACTATTTGTCACAGCCCAGCGTAGAATGAATCGAGCACGTTGAGATGATGCTCTTGTCCCTTAATGTTAGTCCCTAATGATACACTATTTAATATTTCGTTCGAATCTCAGGGATCGTCACTGCAAAGGAACTCGGTGTATAGCCGTTATAGCGCATTCGTAAGTTCCCTCCGCGGTGTCTGTTGACGATGTCATAGGCCAATTGGAAGAGGCTTCTTGACCGGGCAACTCGGGCAACTCTAGGACCTCCCTAGTACCACGTTTGACGCACTGTTCCAAAATCCCCAAAGGCTGACGTTGTAGTTTACAGAGGGGCACATACACCGTCATGCGCCCCGTTTCGAAAGCAGAGAACATTCGGCACAATATTGTCATTGTAGATGCGCTGAGCGAACTTGCCAAGAAGAACTTCACGCGGTATTGATTCACGCCTGCGCAACTCTATATTGCTTGGGTTGGTTCCCTCGGGGCGCATGTCATACCCCTTCCGTACGTGGGGATTGCATCCTCTGACATTCTGACCATGTATATCCTATTTGCAGGCACGTCAAGCGTACACTTGACATGCTACGGGCGGCGACATCGAGTTCACGGAAGCGGAACTGCGGGAGATCGATCAGTCAGTTCATCGAAAGCGTCAATGTCAAGGGGAGTAGATACCCTGACAGCCATACAAAGTGGCTCTGAGCGTAATACCTTCAACCGTCAAGTAGATTTGTACGGTATCTCGACCAACTTTTGTAGTTTGAACCCGGTAAATGTTCCGAACTACTTGGGTAACGCGAGGCGAATGAAGAACATAGATGTGCTGGTGTGCACCAAACCCTGAACTGTTGCTGAAAGATAACATTGGGACGAGTCTCGACACGTGCATAAACACATCTCAGAATCAACAACCCAGGGACATATTTAAATCTCGACATCACTCATTCCTCGGCATGAACTTCCACACTCGCTACCCGCCTGGTTACTCTCTCCAACGCTGACCGCCTCGGATCCATATACCCATTCCCTTGCCCACTCGCATACCCCAAACTCGTTGCACGCACCCCCGGTGCCCTCCCAACCCGTCTTGTACTCAGACCCCCGACGACGACGACTTGCTCGTTCTCCCCACCATTTGTCCCGCCGCCGAAACCGTCCTTGACAAACTTGATCTTGCTGTTACGTCTCGGATGGGAACGCGAACCGGGTAACCCGGCGATCGCCCAGGAGACCTGCACACCCCGCTTGATACTCCAGAGCCATATCAACCCAAAGACAGGCGTGCTGACGAGGACGTTGAGCACAGGAAACAGGTCCGGGTAGCGCGCGGGTGGAGGGATGAGAAGCTCAAGGAGGTGTAAGAGGATCATGGCAAGGTTGACACCCTGATGGGAGCATAATGTCAGTGAATCGGGACAACAGATGACGTGGGCGCCACAGAAAATATTGAAATCACACGCACTGTCGAGAACACGTGCATGAACGAGTTGAAACGGAGGGAAAGGGGGTTGTATCCTATGAGTCGGCACCAGAACAGGATCATCGCAATGTATTGCACACCGAGACCGTCTTTCTTGAGTAATGGCCACATGCTGTGATTGAATTCGTGAGAAAAGATGGACCAAAAACATGCAAACGCGCCCGACCTGAAGACACCGACGACATTCCCAAGAGCACCCCAGGCAAACACTTCTTCGCCAGGAACCGCACCGGAGAGAAGGAGCGTAAGAGGAAGGAGAGGTAACAAGATCGTTTTCTCGTGAACTTGGAAGGAGAAAAGGAAAAAAGACATCGATGTTGTCAGCAACGCGTAGGGAAGCAGGGGCAATGTTGGAGCCTGAGGCTGTGACCGTTGGTCTGGATGAAGGGAAGATAGTTGGCTCTTGTAGCCTCTCCACATAGGTCCAACGACCGCGGGTAAGAACCCGAGTGCAGTAAGGGCCGCCGAGGCTTTGACCAGTAAAGGCTCCCTCCCCTCGAATACACGCTTCCATTTCAGGACAGTGACATTGGTGAAACACCAAAAGTTGGCGACCTTGTCTTCGAAAAGACCACGAGAGAACGGAAAGATGCGAGTTATCGAATCCTGGAGGGTAGAGATAGGTGAAAATGGAGGAAGGAATGGTGCGAAAACAACAACAAAGGAGAGTGTAGTGACCAGTGCCAGTCTGGTGAATAATTGGAGCCTAAAGTAAATGTCAGCACAACACGCTCATCCAGCAAACGGTAATCATACCCATCCTTAGATCCCAGGAAAATACATTTGCTAAGTAAATATGCTCCAATGGCAGGGGCATAGTACAGTGACATTTGCTTGAAGCATAGGCTCAGTACGAAGAAAACTGCCCCGAGTAGATCAAAACCGATGGCGAATGCATTGATCGCTAACAGCGTAAAACCTGGGAGGCACCATTATATCACAAGGCATACCCAGGAGTAGTCTGAATTTACACACCAAGCATTACCGAGTTGTATTGGAAATGGCCGAAGTCGATGAGCAGTAAAGCGGGGTGGAACAGTAGGGTAATAAGTGCAGCATGCTGTGATTCAGATGAATCGGAGAAAACAGTCCAATAAAGTGAATCTTCGTACCTGCGTCCTTGAAGACCGCGAGGCATGCCACGTCCGCATGAAGCCATACAGTGCTGGGACATATACAAGCGCATCCAACGCGAGCACGCTTGCACGCATAAATATTTTGTTTCCTGGCGTCTCTATTCCACGTGAAGTATCCAGAGCGAACCAACTGGGTTCTATCCATGATCCACTTGAAGAAAGCATTTTTGAATTGGGGTGTACGTGAGTAGGCCGCGACCGAGACTTACGTTTTTCCACATAACCAAGAAGCATAGGCAGTCAATGGAGGGTAATCGAGGCCCCAATACTGCAGGTCGTAGCGATACCATTGCTGAACCGGGAGTTGGATCGTCAACTCCATCCAATGTCGCTGGGCTTCATAGTCACCAAACATTGGCGCGATGGCATATCCTGAACAAGCGGGCTATGACACTCGATGTCAGAAATTATGCATGGGGCATACCTGAATAACCACCCAGACCTATGCACCACTTGACACAGGTGGAGGCGGCAATTGCACAGGGTACAATCCAAGCTTTCATTCCCTGTCTATGCATCCAACGAACCCATCGTCTCACAGAACCGTAGTCCATCCCATCGTCGTGTTGCGCATCCGGGAGATATGCTCGTCTGTCCTGCTCCATGAGCACACGAAAACTCTGCGACCTGCTCGCGCTTGGAGGGAGAATAGATGGGGTAGATGAGGCGATGGAAGCGGGTGAGGCACAGTTTCGCGCTTGCCAGTCGACATCATGAAATGCACCCGCTTTTAGCCACGGCAAACTCTGGGAAGTGTGTAACAAATGTCGGCGGGGCTGGGGAGAGACGATTTCGGGCGGTTCAGCATCTGAGCTAGGGAACGCAGAAGGGTGAGCTTCACGAACTCAGGAGCATTCTAGTTACGCACATGGTACTTCGAAGACTGGCGACGGAGTTGCGAAGACGCAAGGTCGACTTCCGGAGGTTCTTTGTCGACAGTTGTGAATTCAGAGAGGTAGTGCGTGTGCGAGGCAGTCGTCTTTGCAGCTGGGAATGATCGACCTCCTCTGGGAGAACGTCCATTTTGACCGTCTGAAACGACGTGTGGAGGGCTATGAATACTCCAAAAACGGAAAGCGATTGTTTGTTTCAAAGGCTGTTGCCAAACAATGCAGGCATCCGAGATAAAAGAGGAAATCTGAGACACGAATCTATCGTACTATTGAATACCTGATTTATCCCGTGACTTGCGCGTGATATAAAGCCGATCAACATTGATTGGTCATCCCATCTTTCTTTCCGACTTTCACCATGAAGAGGGGGTTTCTCAACACCGAAAAAGCAAAGCGCAAACTTGAAGACTATGTCCCCCAAGATGACACTCGTGAAGACAAGGGAAAGGCAAAAGCAGAACCGTGAGATGCGGACCTTCGTGCACCCGTCTGTGGCTCATCCGACCCTCAGGTTTAGTGTTCACAGCCTTCCAGATACCATGTCCCAACCCCTCCTATATCTCCACTCCGTCCCGCCGTCCGTAAAATCAAGCAGGAAACATCGCTTCATATTCCTTCACTGGCCACGCGACCCAAAGGGTAAAATCATGAAACCTTCCGAAATTCGCGGCAAAGAGGCCGGGAATGGGCTCGATTTATGGGGAGCCACGCTCTACGACTTTTACCGTGTCCAACGCATACCAGACAATATTCACCTATCAACCATCTCGACGGGAAGCAAACTCACCAGGGTCATGAAGTCGTTTGGCGAACTTGAACATGCTGCAAGCCAGATAGCCTTGGCAGCTCGTGAACCAGATCCTGTGGAAATTCCAGCGTGGGACCCTGCTGAAGCTATTGTCGCATATGAACGTCGCGTGTATGCGCGTTTCAGCGTTGCCAACAAGGTGAATACCAAATCAGTGCTTCTTGAAGCTCCCGTCAGGCAATCTGAGGTTGACATACAGCAGCCCGACACATCCGAACCAGCCGAGCACGTCAACGTGGCAAATCTGGATGCCCAGGAAGTGTGCAAGGTATCAGAAGATAGCGTGAACGAGATGAGTGGCCAACCTGTTGAATCGGTGGACGGTCCCAAAGCACAGCAAACTCCGTCAACCGTTTCCGTCGAATCCCCCTTCCACCCCAGCCATTACCCTCCACCGTGGCCTGTCGTGCCGTTTGAGAGCCTATCTCCATATCCTCTTCAGCGAGGAATACCGATCCATCTCCTTCCAAAGAAGCTCTACGTGCATGACCCATGGAAGCTTGCTAATACCAATTTGGATCCTGACACAATTCATGAAAGCGAAAAAGCGTCCTGGAATTCAAAGAGTGATCACGTACGGACTTATACCCTCTGGCTTCCACCTAAATCACAAGAAATGATGGAGGACTCTGCGAGACAGGCCACTACTGCCGAGGATAAAGCACTCGATGTCCCTGAAACGGTCTATAGGACTCCTCAGCAAACTGAAGGTCCCACTGAACAGCCTGCAATCCGTGCTTTCCTCCCCAAGCGGCCTCGCAAACGAACCGAGGTACCCGAAGCCCATCTATACATCTCTCCAAAGAATCGGATCGGAAAGGGACACCATTCCATCGTTTACGAGGCTGAGTTGGAACTCCCGCGCGACCTTTTCTGCGAGAGCACTTATTGCGAGTTTTGCGTTGCCGAGCAGATCAAAGTAGAAGTCGATCGACTGAAGGAGTCTGGCGAATGGGAACGGCTGTTGGAGGAACATGTTATCGACAAACATGGCCCCCGCACTTCTGAATCTTCGTCATCTTCTGTCCCAATACCTCCGCGCCATGTGGGCGTCGTTAGGGTGAATGTCGAACATCAGCCCATGGAAACGGTGTCGTTCGTGAGCGAGGAAGAGGCAGCCAATGGGGACATTCCCTATCAGCTACTGTCTCATCCCGTGATCAACCGTACCTTCTATTATGAAGGACTGGTCGTCCCCGTCTATCCTAACGTCCAGTGGCAAAACCCTTCGCTCCCTGACACGATCTGCAAGCACCGGGAAGCGAAACCAGTCCCCCAGACCGCCCGCTTCCGTGTCGCAGCCAAGTTGTCCCTTCCTGATGACGCGCACCTCGAGCGAGAAGCCCAAAATTACCTCAAATTCCCTTCCCACTTCTTCCAGCACTGGTCTGGGTACAACGTTGTACCGCCTCTCCACGATCCAACGCCAGTTGGCGCGCTCGTGCCACAGTTTTTTGGGTACTATAAGCCAGATGCGCCATCCGAGGCAGACGACGACTCGGACTTCCTTAGTCCCATCCTGCTGCTCGAACACTGCGGTGAGCCGATCTGCGTCCGCAAACTCTCGATCGACGATCGACAAGAGTGCGCAGCGTTGCTCTTACGTTTCCACTGTGCAGGATGGCTCCATGAGTCGTTCGCCGAACGCAACATCCTCATGCAAAAGAGCCATCCGACGTGCAGTCCTTTGGAGGAAACGAAAGACCCGTATTACCAACATCGACAATATAGCTTCCGATTGATCGACTTTGGTCGGTCGGTAGAGCGTATAGAAATGGGGATACACGCGGCAGCCGGCGAAGAGATGATGGCAAATAAGCTTTTTGGTATCTTGGAATACGAAGGGATGGCCTGAGGGTTGTGTCTAATCCAACGTTGTTCCTACAGCCGATCGTGCGCCGGCGGTGTCATACTAATAAAAATATATGTAAGCTGTGATCCCAATCAAACCTATTTTAGACACCCTTCGGACATGAAACCGAGACGGTTATGGTAACACTCTTGCCCTTCGAAGTTGTTTTCGAAGGGACTGATCCGACTCGTCTTTTCAGTCCTAGTCATTTATTGCATCTCGATTCTGGTGAACAATTGTTCTCTCCTCGCAAATTGCAAAATATTTCTCCTTCTTGATAAGTAAAGTTGGTTAATAGTTCACTCCCAAGGTCCTACTACGCAATCAAAGCAAACTTACACAGATTCCAATCAAAGACTACAGCTTATATTCCAATTTCATCAAAATTTCGTCACGTTTCCCGATGATCTCGTTGATGTCACCATACCCAGTGAGACCCATAGAAATATGCAAATCACAGATGGTCTGTCTCAAGACTTGTTCGACGCCCTGCTGTCCCGCGATCGCGAGGCCATACAAGAACGGACGCGCGACTGCAAGGGTATCAGAACCTAGCGCTCAGAGGATGGAGAACAGGACTGACTCAAAACACCCTGAGCACCCATCGCGAGAGCTTTGATAATATCGCTTCCGGTACGGATCCCAGAGTCGAAGAGGATGGTCAACTTGCCGGACTTTTGAGCCGCGCGGACTTTGCGTGACTGCATGATCTTGTCGAGTGCGTCCAGCGAACCGATCGCGCCATCAACCTGACGGCCACCTTGATGTACACGTCAATTCAACGGGTCCTCGACGAGACGCACGACGCACCGTGGTTCGACACGACGATGCCATCGATGCCATGTCCAATCGCTTTTTCTGCATCCTGTCGTCACGCGAGCGCAAACCCGTTCAGGAACGGAACCTTCACCACGAGGCCACCAAGACGACTCACCGACACGCGTTGGATACCTTTAAGCACAATCGGCCCGTCCCAATTGTCCCTGATGAACTTCAAGTCCTCCCATGTCCTAAACACGCCCGAATTTACCTCGCCCAGCCACTCCCTGCCCAACATCATCTCTCTCGAGAAGCGTTCGTCACCCTTGGCAGCGGCCGCCTTGATCGTCGAGGGCTCGAATGGGAACTTGGTGACTTCGCCTTTGCGCGGTTCGAGGTCGAATCGCTTCATGAACACTGGGTCAGACGTGCCGACCTGGATGCCGACACCATACGCGAACGGAAGGTATGCTGTTTCGATGTCATGTGGGCGCCAACCGAGGGACATCGTGTCGAGCGTGATCACGAGCGCCGTGAACCCGTTTGCTTTGGCTCGTTTCAGGAGGGAGAGGGTGATCTCTGTGGTACGAGGCCTACAGGATCATGAACGTCGAACACGGAGGGAACGTCAGTATGAGTTGGAAAACGTACCAGTAGAGTTGGTACCATCGGTGGCCGTTCGGGCCGTTTACCGCTGCCACGTCTTCGATGGATCGGCAAGATGCGGTACTCATGATGTATGGGACGCCAACAGCTCCGGCTGCAGCCGCGCTCCCGAGTTCACCGTCTGGATGTAGAATGCCCTGTACACCGACAGGTGCGACGAATATTGGGGCAGGGTATTTCACGCCAAAGATCGTGGTCTTGACAAAAGCGAAAGATGCCCGTAAGTATCTTGGGTTCGTGCAGCGTGGATGGAGAGACATACTTCTAGCTTTCGGTTCGTCGCACCGATGAGCATTCGGGGAACGATTTTCCAGTTTTCGAGGGCTTTTATATTGGCGATGTCCGTCGAGCATGTCCCAGCGCTTCCGAACGTGTACATGTACGCCGCTGTACGAAGGTGATCAGCCATTCACAGTGGTAGTAGCGAATCGAATGACAACACACGTAGATGGTCCTTCAGCACCTCTCTCGCTTTATCTTCGATTTCCTTGATGTTGACCGTACCCAGGACCGGTGGTTGAGAGCCCATGTAAATGTCCATCAAGAACTTGGTCCATTTGTCGGGCAGCGGAGGCGGGGCTGTCATGTTGAAATCCTGAGGAGTTGATGATGTGGGGTGGAATCGTCGCACAACGGGCGTGAGTCCAGCAGTGAACCCAGCAGCGATGGGAACATTTCAGCCCTGAGAATGTGCATTTCGCCCGGCTGTCGGCGTGGCGCTCATCAAAGTGATTACTATGACCGCGTGATCAAACTTAGTACTATCTCAACTGAGCGTGAACTCTATCAAATTCTCAACTGAGTCACGATCCACCCCTTGGGCGCTTCTTAAATGGACCTTCGACGAACATGGATCTTGGTCCAATACAACAATATCAACATAGCAAAGAAAAAGAAAACCATTAGCGGAAACAAGAAGGCGAACTATACCCCTAGATGTATATAAAGAATGCGCTGATCAAATGGCACGTCCCTCAACTCTCCCATCGTCCGGTTGAGCGCAAACGCAGCCCGAGTATAATCAAGATGCCCAGAATCATCTATCAAATGCTTATAAAACGTCGATGCGATCTGGTTCGCGTGACCGTCGTCCACTGCCCACATCGACCCAATGACTGAACGGAACCCCACGAATTGCAGCGCTGATGGAAATTGGATCACCTCACCTGGACTCTCCTCATCCCCAACAGTCGTATGGCATGCAGAGAAGTACGCAAACTCGGGGTTGTCGAACCCACATTGGACGACCCGCTCAAGGGTGAGTTGGCCGTCGTGGAAGGCGAACGCGGAGTTGAATGGTAGTCGTCGGTCGGGGACACCGTGGCACGCAAAGTGCACCCATCCATTCCGTCCGAGCTCCTCGGCAGCCCTAGAAATGCAAGAATCTGGACCCTCGATGCGCGTGAAGGTTACCAAACCATCCAGAATCCGATCAAGATTGGTGAGTTCAGTGTCAGCAGAATGGTGTACACTCTGGTCGGAGGTATTCGCTTGCCCGATAACAACGATGCCAGTGGATTTCCTCCGAGGAGCCAAACCGACATGCCGTCTTGCACGAATCAGAGTATAGAGGGTTGAGGTGTACGATGAGATATACAGGTCAGGGAGATTCTTCTGACCCTTCCTAAACGGACCAGCAGCGTGCAAAGGCAAGAGTGTAAATTCTGCAGTTGGACACCACCAGATCCTTTTTTCGACTGGATGGATTGTTCGAAGGGCGTCAACGATAGGGGACACGACGTCGTTCCAGAGGGCACGCAGGAAGGTCATCAGCTCCTTTGTCACGTCCTCCCTCTTTGCGAGCGAAGCCAAGGTACGCAGCCTCAACGACCTATCTTGGAGATCCTTTCGAGTGACGGTGATCAATGGAACGTGAACAGGGTCCCGGTCCACGAACACGATAAGTGCGTCACAGCTGTACTGACTCGCGTTGACAACTATGATGGGCCCAGCGCTGGCTGCCTGCTGGAGGTTCGAGAAGCGAGGAGGGAGGAGGAAGCGGGGGAGACTGGGTAGTTGACGGATCTTTG
>JBBPMD010000711.1:0-15214 GCA_038090095.1 Zangia roseola | reverse complement strand
GGAACGGATGAATATGGAACAGCAACTGAAACGGCAGCGCTGAAAGAGGGCGTTACCCCTAGACAGCTTTGCGATAAGTATCATGCACTACACAAAGAAACCTACGAGTGGTTTGATATCGGGTAAGTTGCACTCTAGATTTATCTCTCTCTTAGTTATTGAATGATAACCGTGTAGTTTTGATCTCTTTGGACGCACGTCCACTCCATTGCATACTGAGTAGCTCCTTTCCTTGCATTTATTCTTTCGCGGGCTCACAGATCACATGAGAATATGTCAGTCAATATACCTCAATCTTGGAAAGTACGATTATCTCGAAAAGCAAGTCAAGGATCAGACTTACTGTGAAGGTTGCCAAAAGTAAGTGGGGATCTTCGGGTCGCTATCATATATCAACTGGGATATAGATTCCTGGCCGACCGATATGTTGAGGGCATATGTCCTCATTGTGGTTTTCCCGTAAGTTGGCCCTTGTTTCCTATGGCGAAGGAACCTTGAGTAACTCCTGTAGGATGCTCGAGGGGATCAATGCGATAACTGCGCACGCACTCTAGATGCCATAGACCTTCTTGAGCCACGATGCCTTATCGAAAAAACCCATAAAGTTGTCGCCCGGTCCTCTTCTCACATGTATTTCAGACTCGACAAAGCTCAGCCTCAACTAGAGGAATGGATCAAAACGTCGTACAAGAATGGCAAATGGTCACCTAATGCGACGATAAACACCGACGGAGAGATTGTTGATGCACGCCTGAAGAGCGGCTTGCGGCCCACACCCGTTACCCGGGATCTGACCTGGGGCGTGTCTATTCCCTCCCTCGGTAGAGAGGATGACAAGGAGATGGATGGCAAAGTTCTCTGTGAGTGCTCCGTCTGCATGTTTACCGGTCGCTGAGGGCCTTTCTAGACGTATGGGTTCGTGCTATGGTCTCTGCGATCTTCAATACGGGCAGCTGAATTTGTTCTGGTAGTTCGACGCCGTGATCGGTTACCCAAGTATAACCGCCAATTATACCCCCGATTGGCAACGGTGGTGGCTTAACCCTGATAATGTCAAGCTATACCAGTTCATGGGCAAGGATAACGTTTACTTCCATACTGTTTATTTCCCTGCTATGCTTCTCGCCGATGGCAGAAAGTGGACGACGCTTCATCACATATCAACAACGGGTGAGGCTCTCCTCGACGTTTGTAGTGAGTGATTGACGAAGACTGTCCCAGAATACCTCAACTACGAGGGTGGAAAATTCTCAAAGAGCAAGGGCCGCGGAGTGTTTGGGCCTGCGGCCAGGGAGACCGGGATTCCAGCGTCGGTCTGGCGTTATTACCTCCTCGCTACCCGACCTGAAACTGCAGACGCGATGTTTTCCTGGGCGGATTGCGTAAGTTGGAATATACCCTAACCTTATTCGCGAACTTACGGTGTCTCAGATTACAGCAAATAACAATGTTTTACTCAAGAAGTGAATGTCCTTCGCTACTGATAATGCATACATTCGCTAATTTCCTAGTAGCTTCGGAAACTTTGTTAACCGCGCCCTGAAATTCGTGGCATCGCAGTACGATGGTATCATCCCCGAGAGCGATGATGTCGGTGGAGAACTCTCCCCTAACGATCCTCTCGATGGCGAGTTCATCTCTGATGTCAACAATCTCCTCAAGGAATACATAGACGCGATGGAAAGCGTCAAGATCCGTCTGGGGTTGCAGACCGTCATGCTCATCTCGAATCGCGGGAACGGCTACCTCCAGTATTCCGGGCTTAACAAAGCATTGATGGTGGAAAACCCCAAGCGCTGCGCTCAAGTCGTCTCACGCGCGGTGAACTTGATCTATGTTTTATCTGTGTTAATCTATCCATTCATGCCCACGACATCGGAAGCTATTTTACAGCAACTCAACGCACCAGCACGGACCGTTCCGGAGGTGCTTTCGACAGATATCTTGGCCGGTCATCGTATCGGGAAACCGGACCATCTGTTTAAGAACATCGACGAGAAGATGGAGGAAGTGTGGAAAACCAAGTTCGGTGGAAATGATGCGCAGAAGGAGGAGGCCCCCGCTGCGAAACGCAGGGCCAAGAAGGCGGCTAATCCCGGTGGAAAGACGGATGCCGCGGTTGATGGGCCAAAATCGCCTGAGGCAATTGCACTAGAAGCAAAGATCCTCGAACAGGGCAATCATGTACGCGCACTGAAGGAGAACAAGGCGGAGAAGGACGTCATCGACGCAGCAGTTGTGGAGCTGAAGAAGTTGAAGGGCGAGCTGGTGACTGTGGAAAATGCCTAATGATCGGATTCGGTTGGGGTTTGTTTGAATTTTCTCAAGTCGGTAACTTGATGTACCATCGAGGCGTGTGATAACGATAGAAGCATAGTTTAACGGGGATCTCTGAGAAGTTGGCTTGTATTATTGTATTTGGTCCAATGGCAGTCTAAGGCGTTGATCTATCTCTGTATCCAAAATTAAATGAATGCCTGAAACTCCCACTAATACGGAGCAAGTGAAACTGAATAATGGTGTTGGGGATGTGAACTACCAAAAAGGTTGTCATCCAAGATCTGACTACGGCTACAAAATGTCCATCGTGATTTCCTTAAATTATCGTAATAAATAAATGTCTGCGACAAAGTTTAGCTACCTTGTCGCCCTCTCTCGAATACGGCCAGACTCACCTTGTGTTCATACTAGTTCGCTGGATGCACTTGGCGCGTGCTTTGGGCTTGCAAGGAGAGAGGCTGGCGTCCAAGTCAGCCAATCCTCCATGTCTCCACAACGAGGCTACTCACTCTTGGGAAAGACCTCCTCGTGTATCCGGTCCTTCCACAACGCTCCAACTGGTGCCACGTTATGGACGCTTGCCGTCACGGCCGTGGTCGACGAGGTCGTCGTACTCGTGAGAACAGCGGCGGAGAAGCCAGAGGATGCCAAAGCGCACAAGAAAAGGCAGTTGGTCATAATAGAGCAACGCATGACGGTATCGTTCTGTATAACGAAGAAATGACGTATAGTTTGTGTTAACGAGAAGGCACGTCCAGCTTGGACCCTTTTATCCTTCTCCTGTCTTGTTGTTTGCATCGCCTGCGCACGCCATCCATGGAACGGACACGCTCCCGCGCGCTACAACCCCTTGAATCGCCCAGTTCGGGTCGCAGTTCCGTGGACCCAGTCACTTTTGACAATGAGACACTGACCTTACAGCTGATCAACAAGTGGTCAAAAACGACCAACGCGCTCTGCTTTTGCACTGCTATTTGGATGCGAATAGGTAGTGTCGTCAGGGCAGCCGAGTGCTGTATACCCGTACTGTTCACACGTACCTTTTCGTCGTCGAGGTGCCTTGAGTCGGACGAAATTCGCCATGGGCGGGGGGTTCTCCTATGCGTGGATAGCTTAGTTGATGTTGGGTACATAACGCTGGAATGAGGCGCTGTCGGATCAGCGGATAGTTCGGCCATTGATGGGAGCGGCGATCCATTGCATGTTTCTCCGCATTTTCTATGTCCACTCGAGCTGAGGTAGAACTCCTTCTTAAAGAGCGCTATGCAGTCATCGAGAGGCATGAGAAATGGCTGTGCGTCCACGTCGCTTAGCAGTCTCGTGAGACGAGTCAATGCACAGTCTCGCAGAGGACATCAAGTTTTGTTCCCCGGTGTCGGATTCTAGTCGGACCAAGTCAGACATGCTGTACAGAGTCGTCCATGAGCAAGCACAGGATTAAATTGATATTAATTGACCGTGTTCAGTGTTCCGCCTCGATTCCCGCCCGTGTTCCCAGGCTGATCAATTTCTCATAGCATTGCATTTGTGTCTGTCCGTCTCCTGATACGTACGGGCTCATGAAAAAGGACATGACAACTAAAACTTCTAAACCAAGTCACCAGGTGGTCATACTGGCACATCAATTGTAAATTCACCTGCCCCGCAATAACCTACACCTCGCAAGTTCCAAGGATATGTCACGTCCTGTACGCGTCCAGCACTGTCCGTGGCGCGGCTGAGTACTTTCACCTTCATTTTCTGTCCATTTCCCCCAGCCAACTGGTGGGCCAATAACGCGTCGTTGACACATTCTTCATCCAACATGAAATCGACATCGCCCTCCCATAGTGCCCAACTCCACGGTCCGTCTCGATAGGTGACTTTGCATCCCTTCCAGGTGACGCCCTCGTCCACGCTGATTTCGACCCGGTCAATGGGGCAGTCCGAGTAGGCATATCCACGAGCTTGCAATGGCAGCTCGTCTGGACATGACGACGGAAGGCGCTTGACGTTGGTCACGATGGAGTTGCATGGAAGGTTCCCCATCGAGGGCACTTTGGACCACCAGTCCTCGTCATTTGCCATTTTCACGCTGGCCACCTATATGCATACAAGTCAGATGGACAGATACGACGTTCAGGACCAGATCGTGTGCCCACATGGTCCGGTAATAGCTTGTAATCTCGTTGCTGGAAAAAGTTGGGTGACTCGTCCTTGGAGATGGTGATACGGTCCACCCATTTGACCCAGCGCATACCCGAGTACCCAGGAACGACGACCCGTAATGGGAAGCCATGGTCAGGGGTCAAGGGTTCGCCGTTCATCTAGATGATACAGGCACAAGTGTTCAACAAGTGTGACGGACACATCGTCACATGACCAATTACCTCATAGGCGAGCAGCACATCGCCGTCCGCACGCATCGCTTTCTCCAGGGGTATTGAACCACCGTACCACGTGTCTTTATCGCACGGCGCAACGTAGGACGCAAAGCACGCGTGGAGGCCTTGCCAGGATGCGCTGTCGTCTGGGATGCCTGCCTGGAGGAGGACGTTCCGCAGCGGCACGCCGCTCCAGAGGACGTTGGCAGCGGTTCCCTGAGACCATTTAATCCCATCGACAGCTCGACCTGTCTTTTCGGCCATCTTGGCCCGGCGATTTCCGGCACACTGGTGTCGTATTCGTGTGAGACGTCAGTCAGGAACAGGAACGAAGGGGCGTACGACGAGGACGGCGAGCACTTGTTGCCGTGGCATGTCTCGTAATTGGCCGAATGTGAGCGTGAGGTCGAGGGGTTTGATGTCGTCGATGTCACAGTCGATTTTGACTGTGTAGTCCTCTGCTATGGTGTCTGTTCGAAGGTCCTTGATATCGGCTGTGAACGTGATATGTCCGTGGCGGATCATAGTCTATCATGAACGCACAGTGGTTGCGACCATAGACAAGACGCCATGGCGTGATGGGATGGTTGGTGAGCTCCACGAGAGACCGAGGCTCGGCATTGTAGAGCTTCTTGTCCAGGTTGTTGAGTTCCTTGATACCCATTGTCGAGTTCTTCGAGTCGAATTGGCACGTCGGGCAAGTGGTACTGGTGACACGAAAAGAACGGGGGTCAGCAAAATTGCAACAAGGTCACTTTGGGTCGGTTCTATGGATGGTACGAGTCGAGCTGACTTACTCGTTTGAGAGATTATCAGGGTGGGTTGGACTCACGTTCAAGCGTCGAACGGGTCAACGGTAGAGCAGGATGAACCGAGGCCATTTTGGTTGCTTTATAGCAGCACCAATGCTAGGATCTTACTAGGTCCGCACCGAGAAGCGAGACTCATCCGAAAAGGCTTCGTACATTCCTAGGTTGTCACGGATCCTGTTTCACTTTGACGTACATATTTGAACGTCGAACAAAGCGTTGATGGCAAGCTGGATGCAAGCCTAGAATCTGCAGGAAGACGACAGGGCAGGGTTTGCTATTGCACGATTACAAGTGTGATTCAATATGTGTGGGTAAGTGTGCCACCCCGTACAGTTCCCTCTAGTAGAAAGATCATTCCTCCGCTTCACCCGCGACGATGACATCGTCTATTAAAAAAAAAGAAGCAACGTCAGTTTTAGCTTGTGTGGGGACTGAACTACTTGCCTATCTTGAGAACTGCCCTTACAAGCTGCGACGATCACAGTCAGCGAGTAACTTGGAATGAGACATGTATGCACACCTGTGTAGCAAGCAAATATTGTTGTCGTTTTGAGATAAGTGGATCGTACACAAACTGCTCCTTCATATCTATCGACCAGCATTAGACGCGCGAAGTTATTAATACAAGCGGTACGAGACGGACCGTTGTTGTTCTGGCCAGTACAGTCGATTCCCAGTCGTGAATTCTTCTCTGTCACTTGTCTACTTTTGACCTGCGTGAGTGTCTCGATAGGAGATAGACCGCTGTTCTCCGCAAGGGCGAGCGGAACGGCGTCAAGAGCAGCAGCAAATGAGCGCATCGCGTATTGTTCTATCGAGGGAATCTGCGAGAACAGTCAGCCAAAGCGGTCACTGCCACGCTTTACTGAAAATGAACCTCGTCTGCAGCCTTGGACACGGCTATAGAGCAGCTGATATCAGCGGCACCACCACCATAGACCACTCTGTTGTCCACCACAAGATTGCGGACAGCACATATAGCATCGTGTAATGCCCGCTTTGCTTCATCCACGATCTGAGAAACATTGAGTAAAATAAGCACAGGACATTGGGATTTTTCTCATACCATCTTGTTCGATCCACGGACAAAGATTGTGACAGCCCGGGAATTAGCGCATTCTTCGATGACAAGCATTTTATCGCGTGTTGTACCAAAGGTGATTTCGCGTACAATGCCCGCTTTACCAAGCTTCTCAGCCGTAAGTTCCTCGAATCTTGGCACGATACGGCCTTGCGTAGCTATGGCGATCAGCTAAGAACAACATTATAGCCCAGGTGCTGATTGAAGTAGGGAGATATTACCTCGATTTCGGGTCCGCCGACCCACCGTACTGCTGGCAGTTCATTTTGCATCAACAAATGATTTGCTTCGTCATCAAAGCCCCATTGGCATATGACCAAATTGGCACCCGTGTCTTTCACCATCTTGATCATACCCTCGAATTTCTCCCTTTCGTAGTCGCGGAGTTTCTTGAACTCTTCAACGCTCGTGATGTCAAGCTTGTGCTTTGTCTTTGGACGCGGTGGCTCAAACGGACAAGTGAGGATCGCAAGACGAGCATCGTTGACCGAGGAAGGCATTTGTGAGTGTGACATGTCCTTGTCAATGAGGACACCTTTGATGAGGGTGGTGTCGGCCAGAGATCCCCCGACCTTGCCGTCTACCTTGATAAGGTCAAAGGGAACATCGCGACGTTCGAAATCCGCAACCGTCAATACTGCATCCACGGCAATCTGGGCAAATTGCCTGATCTCTTTCGAGACACTGTCGATCCAAAGTCAGCTCCGAATCGGGAAAGGGCAGGGATGCTTACATTTTGCTGCCCAGACTTGTCATGGCAGTCTTGATTAAATTTTCCTTGTTCTCGGATGAGAACTCGACGCGATCCGAAATGCGTTCGAGTTGTTCGACGGCGACTGTGCAAGCTCTGTCGAAGCCATCTGCGATACGGATAGGGTGAATGCCTCGGTCAAGGAGGGCTTCACTCTGTTCGAGAAGGGCACCGGCCAGGACTACGAATCAAAGGGGGCTTGGTGTTGGTACTCAGATGTTGAACGCAGGCCACGCACCAACCACACCGGTGGTACCATCACCGATCTCGTCGTCCTGGCTCTTAGAGAGCTGGACAAGGAGTTTTGCGATCTGATGCTCGACCTCCATCTGGCCGAGAATGGTCGCGCCATCATTTGTGACGGTGATTTCGCCGTCCGGCGAGATGAGGATTTTGTCAAGACCTGGGGATGAGTGGGATGGTGATCGACAGTACACGGGATGAAGAGCCTACCTCGCGGTCCAAGGGACGTGCGGATGATGTTTGCGACTGTTCTCGCTGCGAGGATGTGGGACTGGAAGGGTTGGTGTGAGTGGTATCAATCGGATGGTGACGTTGCGCACCTTGATTGCGTCTATGCCATGACTCCTGGTTTTTTTTGACTGTTCCCTGAGGATGATGAACGGTCTTCCAAACTAGTAGACATTAGTAGTTGTATAATTGTATGATTAGGACGTACTTCGTCGGTTGTGTAGACAGCTTCTGGTTGTGCCATGGTGGACGCGAGCGTGACTTGATTTAGGATGTGACTGGTCCTGATATGAGGTGTGACGTGTGACTTGGGTTTATAACGACTTTGAACTTGGAACGACTCATCATGGAACACGAAATTGACGGTTGGATCGAACAGCTCAGCCAATGCAAACAACTCCCAGAGCCAGACGTAAAGAAACTATGCGACAAGGTCCGTGCGCACCCACAACAGTACACAATGCAACGATCAACCCTAACCACTTTCAAAGACGAGAGAGATCTTGATGGAAGAATCCAACGTGCAGCCAGTTAGGTGCCCAGTCACCGTCTGCGGTGATATCCATGGCCAATTCGTGCGTCACATCTTCCTATATCTGATCATCTCGTTTATCTTAGCTCGTCTCGTGTGCCGCTTGGACCGGGTCGTCGATGCACAGCACGATCTCTCAGAGCTGTTTCGAATCGGTGGAAACTCACCGGACACAAACTATCTCTTCATGGGCGACTACGTCGACCGTGGTTACTACTCCGTCGAGACCGTGACCCTTCTTGTTGCCCTCAAATTGCGGTATCGGGACCGCGTCACCATTTTGCGGGGCAACCACGAGTCGAGGCAGATCACGCAGGTGTATGGATTTTATGACGAGTGCTTGCGAAAATACGGAAATGCCAACGTCTGGCGTTTCTTTACCGACTTGTTCGATTTTCTCCCTTTGACCGCGCTGATTGACAACCAAGTAAGTACCTTATTCAGTGGCTAGATGTCTTGCTCCGAATCGGTTTTGACTGCTTGATAGATATTCTGCCTTCACGGCGGACTTTCGCCCTCGATTGACACCCTAGACCACGTTCGGTCAATTGATCGTGTCCAAGAGGTACCTCACGAGGGGCCAATGTGTGATCTGCTGTGGTCTGATCCAGATGATCGGTGTGGATGGGGAATTTCACCCCGCGGGGCGGGGTATACGTTTGGGCAGGATATTTCCGAGGCGTTCAATCACAACAACGGGTTGACCCTAGTGGCGCGAGCCCATCAGTTGGTGATGGAGGGTGAGTTGCGGTACCAATATTTGTTGTGCAGTTGGACTAACATGGCGCGTAGGCTATAGTTGGGGACAAGACCGGAACGTGGTGACGATCTTTAGTGCCCCGAATTACTGCTATCGATGTGGCAATCAGGCGGCGATTATGGAGATCGATGAAAAATTATCATACACATTGTGGGTGCCGATTCAAATTTTTCGGGTACAGTGGATGCTCACGTGTGGACGTAAAGCCTGCAATTTGACCCAGCACCGCGGGCGGGTGAGCCTCTCGTGTCACGGCGGGTGCCAGACTACTTTTTGGTGAGTGTGGATGGTGTTTGTGTGGGCAGCACGTTGACACGCTCCACAGTAATGACAATAGACGAACTGTGTAGTTAATGGCGTACATAGGACCCGCTTTGTATCTTAGGATCTATGATAACCACCTTGTGTGGAATACAAAGCGTGTCGTGAGAACAAATACAGAACAACATGGTTGATATTGAAGTACCTTGGTTGTTGTCCAAAGACTCCCAACAACGCGCACCACGACGAGCAGCAGTACTAGTGTGTCGACAACGCCGTTGACCGTGCACTGACCGTGAGGCAGCAACGTGTCGACTGTGCGTGAGTATTAGTACATGTCTTTCTCGGGAACGCCCCTCGGTCAAGGCAGACGTCTCGATCACCACACCTTCCTCAACAAACCTTCCAGTCACACCCATAGCCAACACAACTTTCAGCCCAGAAATATCGTACGAAACCCACCAAGTCCACAGCAAACCATTCCCACATCCTACGCGTACGGGTACGTACAATCAACATAACTACACGCGTATGGTCAGCTGACGCTCCAACAGCGCACCGACAGCCACTTCCAGATCACCTCCGAAACCACCTTCTTCCCGTTCCGTTGCCAATCTGGATCCATCAGACGCGCAGGACGAGACAGCGCTCGTTCGGTTCGCACGCCTCAAGCGTGATCAGTCCAACAGTCTCCAGCCAGAAAAGTGGGCTGTCAAGGACACTTCCGTAAACATTGCAGCCGCCTTCAACCAGGCAGCGTCCACCTCCTACGACATGGCCCCCAACAATCCCAACAGTGCCTGGGCATCCGGCTCGCAGACAAATCTCAACATTCCCCGTAGCACCTCCGTCGAGTACGAGAAGGAGACCCATTCCACCTCCAACCGTCGCTTGGCTCCTCCTCCCAGCCGTCTCTCCCATCGCAAACCCCTCTCCAAACAGACGTCTGGTCTCACTCACGTGTCCGACTCCGAAGCAGAGGAACACTCCCAGTCTATCGATAACAGCGGGCGCGGGAAGAGTCCCTTTGAACAAGTTTTTGATATATCCAAACGTGCCATCAATACCGCTACCTCTTTCTATCTTCGGCAACGTTCAACTGAGCCCGCGGACACCTCCGCGGCGACTGCAAACGGAAAAGAGTCTAGCCTCGACTATGAGGAGCTGGACCGTGAGTACCGGGATCTGCAACAGCAGCGTAACCAGGAGGACGATCAGTCCACTTCTAGGAGGCTCTCTGCGAACTACAAGAAGAACCGAATGTCGCTCGACAACAAGGCCTATCGACCCTCAAAGTCCGATTTGGAAGACTCAGACGACCAAGTCTCCGACGACGGGAAAAAGCGCAGAAAAAAGATAAAGAAGAAGGATCTCGGCCCCGGTACCTTGACCTCGCTTCCAGTAGCAGGCTATGACAAGCGAAGACGAAGGAGAAAGGGAGCTAAAAATGGCGAGGCCGAACCCGATGAAGCGGAGGACGACTTGGAGAGTAGTATCGGTAGCGAACAGGTCAGCTTACTTTTCTCATGGCCGAACCCTTTTCCAACGTTTGCTATAGCATGCGTCCGCGCAGTTTGCAGCTGCAGCTGAGGAGTCCCTGCTACGCACGTCTGTCCCACCTCCCTCCCGAACATCAATATCCCGTTCCTCTGTTCCTCCCCCATCCAAATCCTACGCTGAGCTTGAAGAAGGTTTACCTTACGTTCAGCCTGGCTTGGAAGTGTTATTGGAGAGCGACGAACCTCCAACTGTGGACGGCATTACCGACACTTCGGATTCTCACCGCCGTGGTTTCTCGATAGGCGGCCTCTTGGGCCGTCTAGTCAATACGATTGCGATGTTATTCTTCGGAATCCTGGAATGGGCCCTCCGCTTCATATCACTCGTATTCTTGATATTCGGACGCATTCTAGGATCGACTGTCTATGTCATCTATCGCAAGCCGGCCTCGCTTATAGCCTCCGTTCATCCTCGCTCATCCATAACTCTCACCAGGCTCGCTGCTATGGCACTCGTCGTTTATCTTGCATGTTTCACGCTGTACGATCCGCTATCCAAATTACTCCACTATCAGGCAGCCCCTCCCTCCTACCACGCACCCGACACACCTATCTCGAACTTGGATGAACTCGTTGCACGACTACAAAATATTGAATCCGCACTCTCTGGTCTTTCGCTAGACCATCAACGTGCACGAGCTCAACAGGACCTTGAGGCCCGTGCACACGGAGAAGTCGTGAATAGATTATATGGTCTTGAGGCGCGTGTCCGTGAAGAGGCAAGACGAGTCTCAGAGGCAGAGACCCACCTTCAAGCCTCATCAAGCCACGCGCTCTCCGGTATCAAGAGACAAATTGACGCGCTCCAAGTACAAGTCAGCGTGGTCGAGTCTGCCCCACGTGAGGCATCGCCACCTTCCTCACCAGCCCCACCAATGAATGACGAAGAGGCTCGCGAGAGGTTGAGACTACTCGAAGATCGCCTGGGCAGTGTTGAAGGAGGTGTGAAGGAGGCCCTCGAAGTCTCGAAGACTGGTGTAAAAGGCTCGGCACCTGCTGGTCCAGCGTGGTGGTCCAAACTTTCCTCTGCCGTCAGTTCTGGCAAAGGTCTGACCATTATGTCTAGCGATGGTACTGATATAACCGGCCTCATATCCCAACTCGTCGACACCGCTGTCGTACGGACGACGACACGTGACATCGTTTCCCGGGCCGACTTTGCTCTGCACTCCGCAGGAGCCCGTCCTATACCAAGTCTCACCTCGCATACGCTTGAAATGCGACCGACCACGTTGCGCGGGACAGTCCTTAGCTGGATGACTGGCCACGGGCGTGAGATGGGCCGGTCACCGATCACGGCGTTGCATCAGGACATCCACAGCGGACTTTGCTGGCCAATGAGCGGAGACTTTGGTCAGCTCGGAGTTGCCCTCTCCTTCCCTGCGTACATCACCGACATCACAATCGACCATGTTGCAGAGGAGGTTGCATTCGACCTACGGACCGCCCCTCGGGATATGGAAGTGTGGGGACTCGTGGAAGGCCAGGAAAATCTTGAAAAGGTCGTTGCCTTTAGAGCCGAGCGAGCAGCCCAGCGTGCAGAGGCTATCAGAGTTGCAGAGGAAGTTGGATCGCCGTTGTCTGAAGAACCTGATGAAGATGCTTACCCGCCGACGCTTCCTGCGAACCAGCCTTTTATCCGCCTGGCTTCGTTCAGCTACGACATTGATGCGCCGTCTAATATCCAGACATTCCCCGTACGGCAAGAGATCCAGGATCTCGGCGTTGATTTCGGGATTGTAGCGCTCGTCATCAAGAATAACTGGGGCAAGAAAGAATACACGTGTCTGTACCGCTTCCGCGTGCACGGTGAGCGTCTCGGAGGGATACCACAGCCGTTCATCCCAGAGGACTCGTAGCGAGAGTGTCTTGGGACAGCACGTACTATTATTGATATTCTTTTTTTTTTTTTTCCTTTTTTCCTTCTTTTATGAAGCTCTCGTTTCAGTGCTGCGTTTTCTGTCCGCTAGATTATTCATTTAATGCTACCCACTCATTGTACTGACGACCGCGACGACAATCCAAATCTGCTTTGACCTGCGCTTATCAATTGCACTCTGTGGCGATATGAACCGTGATGGCGCCGTTGGTTCCATAAATCTGATTGAATATGTACCAAACAAGTACGGATGCTAGGAGCACAAGATGATACCATATGCCAAGAATATTCAAAGACACGGGGTATGTCACTACAGCGCTTGTCCAGTCGTGTCAGTAGTGGAGGCTGCCAAGCCATCCCGAACACCGACTTTGACATCCCACTCCTTGATACCAACTATCCCACCTAGTCCTCGCCACACATGGACCATATCTTTCCTGCGGGCTTCCGTCATGGACTTGAGTGCAGGCCAGTACGTCTCATGAGAATACGTGAATGATGCTGTGCCCGACCAGCTATCCTTGACGAGGTGATCGAGCTCGAACAGCTTCGCGTTTTCGTGTCCCTGATCTCGTGCCTCTGGAGACCGCCACAGACCGCTGTCATCCGAGACCGGATTGAAGACCATTTTCATCCGGGTTAAAGGATCGATCAAGGGTGTGATGAGTTTGTAAAAGGCGTTGAGCATCCAGGGGAGGTGGGCAATGATGGCCGCACCGAGGCGTTCTGGGTAGTGAGTTTGAAGGATGTGGAGAACTTGTCGGGAGGTGGAAAAGGAGGGACTCTTGGCCCTATCCGCATAGTCGATCATGAGTGCAAGCGACCTGCACTCACATGGGGTTAGCAGTCAAAAGACAGGACCGGAAGGCGACGCACTCGACACCGGGGCCCATGAGATCGATACTGCGCTCGAGCATCCAGACCACAAAGTGGATCTGTCGGGGGCTCTCGTCGGTGTTTTGTCTGCTGGGCCAGAGGTAGACGGCGGGTCTGCCGCGAGTGTCGTACCCGAAGATGTACTCTTTACCGGTGACAGCCTCGGGTTCGACGTGCTCTGAGGTGATGAGGGTGTACACCCCGAACTCGCGCCGCCATTTAAGGGTGCCTTCGAGGCGCTTGATGGCCTCGGACGTGTCGTGTTTTGTGGCGCGAATATAGCGCAGGATGCACTCGTACGACTAATGGACGCACCGTAAGAGACGGCACGAACGAAGAGATGTGAGAAACGAACGAGCCACATGCGCTCTTCCTCCATCAGCGTGGCTTTTTCGTTCTCAACTCCGGGGAGGACATAGTCCGGGTTGGCAAAGTGGGCAAGCACGAGATCGTACTCTGACTGCTCTTTTTCAGTTAGTGCGTGGGCTGGGCCGACGTCGGGGTGGGTTGGTACGGGGAGGGGAGTCCAGTGGTTGGAAGAAGTCATGACAAGACGCGTGCTGCTTCTGAACCGAATAACGTCGGTACCCCCCTGCCTCGCCTATTCGGCACGCCGAACCGTCGGTGAGCAAGCGAGCTTCACTCATCTTCAACAACTTGAACGCTTTCGACTCGTTTCCAGGAAGCCAACTCGACCCGGTGACTCATGTGATTCTACCGGTTCTCGCCATGACCCACGGTGACCTTACCAACCATGGCTCGGGCTTCTCATGATACCCACGTTCATCATCTACGTATCATAAACCTCGTCAGTTATCTGTAAGTCATCATCGGACGAACCTTGTCGTCGGCCCATTTTTGACCCGACACTACACGACCAGCTGATTCTTGTCTGGTATTCTTACGAATGATCATGACGTCATAAGGACAATCCCCTATAGATAAATATCGAGCCATTCACCAAACCATTCAACAACCCCCTCTCAACTCATCATCATGAAGCTCGATTTAGACTATACAGTGTACAAAGGTCACCCAGGCGGGCATGTCATCGAGTCCAAATTACACAAGGATGACCTCGCCCCTGGCGAAGTCGTCCTCAGAGTCACCCACGCTGGACTGTGTGGTACCGACGAGCACTACAAGTCCTCCGACATGGTGCTCGGTCATGAGGGTGTCGGGGTCGTTCTGCGAGTTGGCTCTGAGGTAGAGACATTCAAGGTGTACGTGCTCTTTTCCCGCGTCGAATTCTGCGTCGAGGCTAACCCTGAAACAGCGGGGACCGCGCCGGATGGGGATATCAACACAACTGTTGCACACACTGCGACCAATGTTTGAGTGGGGAAGAGATATTCTGTCATAAGCGCGCCATGTACGGCGAGAAAGACTTGGACCAAGGCGCGTTTGCCACGCATGCCGTCTGGAAAGCTGCATTCCTCTTCCACATCCCTGACTCGATATCGTCTCTGGATGCAGCCCCACTCATGTGCGCTGGATCCACCATATTCCGCCCATTGTACTCGCACGTTCATCCTACAGACCGCGTTGGTATTGTGGGGATAGGGGGCCTTGGTCATCTCGCTATCCAG
>JBBPMD010000710.1:0-15221 GCA_038090095.1 Zangia roseola | reverse complement strand
ACAAGAGCCAAGTGAAATGAGAGATGGGCGCCCCCCTGCAAGTACTAAGAAGCACCACCGTACCGCAAACCGCAAAATCGATCCGGACAGACGCGGCGGAGACTAGTCCATCTCGGGGCGTATTGGCTTTTCGGCCCTTACGCTAGTCACGACTGCGCGCGCGCAATCTCCCCCCTGGACCTACCTGTTCGAATCAAGACCCGTTTGGCAAAAAAAAAAAAAGGGTTCAGAGGTTTCGGCCCGTTCCACGTCGAGACGTGTGTTCATGACCTGGTTTCTACCGCGGCGTCTACCAGAAACACAGCCGCATAGATAACTTTTTTGTCTCCTTCTTTCATTTGTGGGTTGACTCGGTGGAAGACCGCAAAGCACGATTCACAGAAAGCAGAAGTTAGCGAAGAGAGGGTCGGCTTCACGTAAGTTACGGTATCCCAGGATCATGCTTCAACCATGCAGTGGCGATGTGCATGCGTCAGCCAGACGAGAGAAGGTCAGGTCTTGGGCAGCCATGAATCCCCCTCCTTGTTTGGGTTTGGTTCGTGTACAGTGTGCATACACACACCCTGTTCGGAGGTGATGGCAAACAAACACGTAAGACGAAGGCAAAACATATTGGATTTAATAGTTCATCCACACCAACAGTCCAGACGATACCGCATGGTGGGTCAAGTTGCTACGGACAAGAGTAGAATATATTAAACGCGCAATGAAGATAGAGAGAGAGGAAGATAACCCGGAACGGTAGAAAGCTGTCCACACGACGCACATATTATTATTCTCCGCAGATCATGGTGTCATACCCACATCACTGCATCATTGCAGCGAGGTATCGCTGCTCCCCGGTAACGCCACATAACGCAAACGGCGTCATCAAAGCCGCATCCCCCGTCAACGGTCAACCTCCACTTAGAATTGGGGTGGCCGTTGCACACGCCGTTCGCGGCCTACAAAGAGATAGCACGGCCTTTGGCAGAGTCGTGCACACTGCGAAAGCGTGAGCGGCCTCTCTCACGCTTTCCTTCATTGCTCCCATTCATGGATTCATCAAAGGCTCGGTCGGCCCGGGTATAGCTGATTGCGCGGGGACTCTTGTGCGTAAAGCCCGCGAATGCAAGGGCTTTGCGGACGTTGAGAATTTCTTCCCCGTGAACCTCATCTCGCAAGAGAGGATCTTTGGTGGTGTTTGCAGGTGCACCATTGGCAGGAGCCAGAGGCTAGGAAGCAACGTGTTTGATGAGCATGCACAGCAAGTGTACAATGAATGAAAGAACACATGCCTCCGGAGGGATGTCAGAGTCGAAATGCCTCGTATCTTCAGGATTTGTCAACTCGGGGCGATACGGCGCGGGATAGCGGTGAATATTATCCCAGTCAATGCCTCTGAACCACGGGTGGGCCTGTTGTCCCAGACGCCATCAGTACGTAGACAAAGCGGTGTGGAGAAGACACGCCTTGATCATTTCTGCTCCATCACCGGTTCGAGAAGCTGATATAATGAAGCCACTGCGGCGCGCCTGGATTGCGAGGGAATCAGGTCGGAAAACCGATGCAGATGCCTGGCTACCCAGACGATCTT
The DNA here is from genome assembly GCA_038090095.1 of Zangia roseola. Classification (NCBI taxonomy): domain Eukaryota; kingdom Fungi; phylum Basidiomycota; class Agaricomycetes; order Boletales; family Boletaceae; genus Zangia; species Zangia roseola. Next base: position 13,645 of record JBBPMD010000710.1, on the reverse strand, counting down.
CTGCTTCACACAGAAGTGCTTTCATCAAGCCGATACCCTCATGCGAAACGTGAGGACGGGAAGGGAACTTGAGTGACTGCCTCCAGTTCAGAATTTTCTGGCGAGTCACATGCCGCTGTTGCGAAAAAATAGTCAGCCTGTTTCCAATGCTGTGCTTATCGAGGCCAACCACAAGGGACACGTACAGAGTTGCTGATGAATGGAGGGTGTCTGAGCATCAAGGTACATTTAGCGAAGTGAACGGGACCGCAAACTACCGATTCCTTACCCATACAAGCATTCAAACATGATCACGCCCAAACTCCACCAATCACATGAGAAAGTATAGCCGTTGCCTCTAATAACTTCGGGTGACACTAACGACACAGAATGGAGGCGCTGATAAAAGGACAAAGGCAAAATATCTTACTATACGAGTTGGTCCCACACCTTTGGGGCGGAATGGAAGCGTCAATATATGCGTTCAGGCCTGTACAGGAGGAGAAATAGCTTACACGGAATATGCTAGCTGCAGCGTGGCGTAAACGTGAGGCTTGATGACAGCGCGGAAATGGAAGAGGATGGGAACCATCGTACCTTCCTACGATTCTTTTCGCGCCAGGTGAAGATGCCACCCTTTCCATCGCCGTCTGCCAAGAGGAGTTCGACGTCTTTCCTATCCATGCGCCTCGTCTTGATTCCGTCCATAAGGCCACTTCCGTCATCGAGGTCAATTCCGTGCTTGTGCAGCAGTTGTCGGCGTTGCTGTTCGTAATCTGTGTCGGAAGTATCAATGACAGGTTTGCCACGCGAATATGAAAGGTGGATTACATGACGTGTCATGTGCCCAGTGAAGATCGGTGCTGTAAAAGGTGGCAGGTCAGCGCTCGACCCAAGGATGGGGACCCAGGTCCCCGCTTAGTTTTGCCAGTACTGACGCGAGGCCGAAATCACTCAGTCGTATGTGGCCCTCCGGATCAAACAAAAAGTTCTATCAGAAATGGCCAAGATATTCGTGTATCAAGAATGGACCTTAATTTCCAAGAATTGGAAAGTGCTCACATCAGGTTTAATATCACGATGAATAAACCCAAGTTTGTGGCATGACTCGATGGCCAGGACCATCTGGGAATAACGCGCTCCATCGCGAACGGCATGTGAAATAGGAAGGACGAACCTCGGCAACATAAAATCGGGTAAAATCTTCCTCGAAAACGTCGCGTTCTATCAGAAGATTAAGGAGATCTCCACCTCCCATGTACTCGAGTACCTATAATTATTTCAGCGAAATTAAAATGAATCAGTGAATTGACCCCATTCGGGCAGTGTATGCTGCACAGTGGTGATAGAGCTACTGACCAGATACAGGTGGTCACGGTCCTGGAAGCTGTAGTACAACTTCACAATCCACTCCGCTGCACCTGGAGAGGAAACCAGTGATGCAGATTTGAGAACCTCGCGTTCAGCGCGGACGTGACCTTCTTGCCCCTTTCGTAACATGTCCGTTTTGCGTAACTATTGTCAAATTGTTAAAATGAAATAGTGGGTAAACAGATTTGGCAGATATGAAATAACAGAAATAAATACCTGCTTCATCGCGAACAGCTGACCTGTATCTCGTTCTTTAACGAGCGACACGACGCCAAAAGCACCTGTGGGGTTAAGATGAATGTAAAATTGAATTTGTTATCAAATTCATGGAAAGTGCGAACCATGACCGATAGTCTTTAGTTTGATGAAGGCCGTCACGTCAACTTTCCTACGACGGTCACGCAAATGATCTGTTTCGTTTTGACGCCAGCGAGCGCGCAGGCCCTGTTTCTGTTCCTCGGACAGGTTCATGGCGATCATGTCTCTCTCCATGGCGACCCTTCTTTGCTCTCGAGACGGGGTCTGCCGAAGAAGGGGAAAATAGAGATTCTCGAAGTAGATCCGGGCAGACACAGCCTTTTCGAGGGTCGCGAGGGATGGAGTGATCGGCTTTCTCTGGGAGGGAGCCAAAGAAGGGAGGATATTTCTGGTGTCCATGGGGGAGTCGTCCTCGTGCTCGCCTAGCTCTGGATGGACCATGAGACCACCGGGGCGACGGAAAGTGGAATTCCCGGGACGGCCGGGAAGTCCGTCGAGGACGAAGGAGGAGAGAGGAATGTTTTCCTGTGCGGCGGTGGTTATAGTGGAGGAAGTAGGCGAGCTGAGACCGTTCACGACCCGCAGCGGCGGTGATTGTGCATCAGGCGCGCTGGTCGCCGAGGGCTTTAAGGCGTTGACAACCTCGTTGATAGCTCTTGCCCTGTTGGTCTGTCTCACGCGGGATTTGATTGGCCTGGCCCACCGCGGATCTGGAGTTGGAAGGGTGGGAAGGGGGAAGAGAGGACAAGAGAGAAGCAGACCTCCGAGCTTTCCCAATCCATCTGGGCCCCAGCGAGTGAGAAGCGCCTCTGCCTGGTCGGCATCGGAGGCATGGACGAGATGGCTGGGAGAGGGTCAGCATCGGACGGGGGAGACGGGAGAGTGCGCACACAAAGGCGGTCGGACTGGAGACCATGTCCTTGCTGATCCGCCTGTTCTTTCTTGGGGCGGCGATCAAGGGATATGACCTGGGTATGATTGCGAGTAGATCATAGAAACCATTGTGTAGTACTGCGTCTGCAGGCATCGGGGTCGGGATGGAAGAGTGGTGAGGTAACTAAATCGGGCAATAGCGTCGGTCGTAAGTGAGTACATAATATCAACACGAGGCTTACTTGATCTAGATCTTGCGAGAACGCAATTTCCGCGTGTACACAGGAATGAGAGCAAGGCCCGCGAAGATTAGGACGTGGTTACATACATGGCCGGTCCAAATCGACACACAGGATCTCGTTTTGAGTATCTATCATACATCATCCGAACACCCTCCGCCGACCCATTTATTCCTCCCAAAAGCACGCCCCGATCGCACTCGTGCCCTCTCCCTCGCCCTTACCCTGCTGTCCATCCACACCTCGTGTCTGCCAATTTCCCGGTCTTCATGTTCTCCTCGTTCATCCAACGGCCCTGATTACTTCTCCGACTCATCGCCTCTGCCGCAAGCCTCTCTGTCTCCTCACCCCCGCTCATTACCACCCCCAGCGCGTGCCTCTTCATACTTATAAACCCAAATTTTCTTCTTTCATTGAACCATAATATTCTTTCCTTCCTCTTTTGCCTATCTCCTTAACTTACTATGACGAGCCCGAGGGACGATCGTATGTACGGAGCTGTTTCAAAAGCGCGCAGAAGCCCTCCAGGAGGGGATTCGCAAAGTAGTGGTTTCTTTCAGACGGGACAGGGTGGGCGAACTGTGCTCCCTCCTCTTTCTTCAGCGTTTCCAACCTCACGTTCTCCAGGTCTGTTTTTTTAACATAGTGTTCATCCAATATGCTCAACTTGTTGGCTCTCGCCTTCAGGGCCCGCAGACTACTCTACTTCCTACCCTCAGCCTCGCTCATCGCCCCCAAAATCCGATCATATTTCTGGCTACAATCAATGGCCATCCTCCGCAGCCCGTGCGTCTTCTTCCTTCTCCTTTCTCTTGTTCGCTTCCTCAGTCCTTCGATGCAGCGACCGCTCCTCCACAGCATTCTTCAACCTATTACGAACACTACGACTCAAGATATCAACAGCCAGCATACCCGGCATATCCATCGCGGGCCTCCACCACCATCCCCGCGGATCCCCAAGGGTCTCGTAAGCTTCCTCCACTCAGCGTCCCTCCCCCCACCACCGTTAGAGACGACCGCTGGCCTGGCACCGGTTACGGCTCGGTGGGACCTCACATCTCCAATTATGCTGACATTCGCTCTCCCACTGCACAATATCCTCCCGAGTACGCCCAGTTTCAGCCCCACACCTCCTATTCCTACCCCCCTGTACCCGATCCCCGCAATCACCCCAGCCAACATCCCTCCCTGCATCAGTCCCATCAAATGTCAATGGGAGGCGTGTATCCACCCGAGCGTGGTGTACCAGCACATGTCGAGGCGCACGGACCATCGCCCTATGCTCGGGGCCAAGTGACGAATAGTGTGCTCACCCAAGAACCTACTTCCGTGCTGGTCGCAGAAGAACCCGTCATCAAGAAAAAGCGCAAGAGAGCCGATGCAGCCCAACTCAAGGTGTTGAACGAGACGTACGGTCGCACAGCATTCCCTTCGACTGAAGAACGAGCAGAGCTCGCGCGGAAGCTCGACATGTCCGCTCGTAGCGTTCAAATATGGTAGGGCTGCACGAGAGGATATTGTGCCAAAGCTGACACTCGAAACAGGTTTCAAAACAAGAGACAATCAATGCGGCAGACGAGCCGCCAGACGGCCGGCTCTGTGGCGAGTGGGACACATCAGCCTTTTCCGATTTCTTCACAAGCCGAGGACGTAGGGCACCAGTCGTACGGGGGTAGTTTGAGCCCCACGACACTCCCTCCTCATAGCTTTGTCCAGCGCACAGACTCGCGCCCGGTAGCGGGACCTGAGGCGCGGGCACCAGCGCAGTCGCGTCGCGACGACGATTCTCGCAAATGGCCATCATCGGGTCGATACTGATCTCGATCGTTTGAACATCTTGATTCCATCATCATCTCTTGCTTAGATTTTCGTATACAATTCATGTCACTCTTTGGAATCCCTGCATCTCAATATTCACCAGGACAACGATCATTCATTATCATGCCTCTAACTTACACGTGCTTCAATGAGCCCTTAATATTGTACATATTCCATCTATACATTAACAGCATCATCGACACGGAACCCGATTCGTTTCGCCTGTTTTTCCTGTACGGAATAGTGTTTGGAATAGCGCCTTATGTACTTGCCGTATTCTAGATCAAGTGGGGATATCCATCGGTTGTTTGGACCAACAAAACATGTCAACGGAGGTCCGCGGTTCGTCGGTGTTGTAGTACACGGTAGGTGCTATTTGGAACCCCAGAAGCTGACTCGACAGCTGCGCCGTCAACTCTTACAGTGACGAGAACGTTTTGGGAATAACAGCATCTCTGATCTCGAGGACGTTATTTATTTTATTATTTGGCCCATACATACGGAGACGGATCATGAACGGAACTCGGTAAGATATCCGAAGGTTTCAGGACGGTCACATCACCTCTTCTCGGCCGACTGCTGCTGTATGCGCCCGCCCGACACGGTCCAATCAAACTTTCTGGGTGCGTTCTTCTAGTTCACCGCAATTTACACACGCGCGTTAGAAATGGCCGCCCGGGCGGTCAACATTGTTGACTTTGGGAGGCCAGCTGATATCGCGATCTGATGGGGACTGCGCAGGAGAAGAAGACCCGCCTCTTGTAACTGTGGGTGATTGTGTGGCGTTTGGAAGATATGGAACGCGCTTGCCAGTCTCGACGGGCGAAAAAGACGGTTGACATGACCACCATGGGAGAAACTGTCCAAGTTTCCTACTTGAATCATGTTCTAATCGGGACTAATCCATCAGGTTTGAATTGGCATTCATTTCCACCTGCAAAAATGATATCATATAAATCAATTGAACATGGCGTAAACTATCGATGGGTTAACCATATACATAGTCGAGGTCATCGCTATCTAGAGAGCACGATCGTCCAGTGTGGCGCGCTGGAAATGAAAATGGGGCGATCATGACTAGGCCTCATTGACAAGAGCGGAAGAAGATTGGAGCAGGGCCATCGGGATCCGGTGATCACGGATGGGAAGAGAGCGGGAAAACGGACGAGTTGCGCTCTGGCCGCAGTGTCGACGACGAAGACGGCCAAGTTGGAATTGCAATTCCTTCTTCGACGTAGATACAGCGGGTTGCAAATTTTTCAAGTTTCTACTCTGAAAAAGGCAATCTTGGATCGTCGCCGATGCTTCCGCGGGAAAGTGCGAAAAAAAAATTCCCCCCGGTCACTCTATGGATCATCCTCGCTATCGGTATCTTCCGGTTTGGGCCCACCCCGTGTAAGCCACTCTAACTTCCTGAGCCTCCTTCGCTCCTCTCGGGCCTTGACCTGGTTCCGCGTCAATTTCTTCTTCTTCTTCACAGCAACACCCGTGTTGGCCGCAGCACCACCCCCTTCTTCAGCGCCGCTTGCAACAGGGGTCGCGGCATTTGACACAGCCGGGCTTGCCACCAGTGACCGAACAGGCGTGTTCACCCCACTCCCCCTCGGTGATTTCCCATCGGCCAGTATATCTTCAATCACAGCCGTTTTCCCTTTGTGTGTCATTCGCCCTCCCTCAATTTCCCAGATTTCAGGACCTGAGTTGGACAAATGAGCATAAGATGAAAAAGGCCCGCGTTCCGATTTATTACGCACATAGCGAAGTGACAAACTCGTGGTTATGCGATATGATCACCTGTGCGAACACGAGTGTTTACATCAGAATGTCAGTCTCGATCGAGGTCGGTGGCAAACAAAGCGAAACATACGACCGCGCCAGTCCAGTTCTTGATTGCGACCGCAAGCCCCCCCAAGGCATCACGATCCAAAAAGTTGCTCGGTTCGTCGAGTACGCATATCTACGAATCATTCTTCAGGGGTGTCCCTATGCCACTGTTCTGGTACTCACCTGAGGATTATTCCAAAGACAGGCTGCAATCACCAGTTTGATCTTCTGACCTGCGAGCCGAGCAGTTAGCCGGGTTAACGCCACAACCATGTCATCTTTACCTCCAGAAAGCCCTGATATCTCATTGTACTGGGCGATATCTCCATCTAGCCCAATATCTTCTAGATGCTTCCGAACTAGGTCTCCACGTGTTTCTCTCGCTCCAGCACCCTCGCGTGAAGATTCTAGATCGTCGAATTGTTGCACCACTTTCCCATACCCTTTCTCGAGGAGCTGCTCGCGGGGAACCCAAGTGTTCCATTTGTGGTCCAGTCCGCGCCACTTGATCTCGTACTGGAGTGACTTCTTGAGCTTTTGTCGTCCCATAACCAGCTAAATGGAACCAATCAGCCACCTATGTCATATTCATACTAGTAAGAACCAAACCTCTAGTTTGCGTTTAGAACCGTCTCTCCCAATCCATTCTTGGTCTAGCAACGCCCTGTCTTCATCCGTCAGAACACGGGTTACCTTCTCCAGGATTTCTCCTAATGACGTGGAAAAATCCCACTCGTTATTACTTTGAACCGATCAACTCAGGTGATCACCTACGATCGTGACCATCTTGGAAACGCCACTGAATATAACCGATGGGGGTTTTCTCTAGATGACGCTCTATTACGATTATTAATAATTCATCGGCTTGGTTACAGCACAGAAGAACTGACCAATGTGGTGCGTTGCGTGTTGCGATACGTAACCCACCCGCAGCGCTGGGTGTTTGTAGACTGTGCCTTGTTGAGGTACTGTCTCTCCCTGTCATAGATAGGGGATAAGCATGATTCACATAGGTAATATTATCGGTCACATGAACATGTTCACGTACAGTCAATAACTTGATTAAAGTTGACTTTCCAGCACCATTAGGCCCGACAATGCCGACCCGACTAAAAAGGTCGCGACAGGTTATTTCTGGGCACAAAGAGCAACGGTGGCGGAAATGAAAGCTTACCTTGAAAGTGATAACGCACAGCTGACGTTATGGAGACTTGGCGAGGACCGACCAGGGTAAGTAAACGTACAATTCGACATCTTGAGGATAGCACGGGTGTTGCTTCTTACTCCCATCAAGGAACCAGGAGGAGGGAATGCGAGTTTGACGGAGGTGGCATCAAGTGTGTAGTAAGACCTAGCCTCAGGATGCTTTTCCACGAACGCCGAGAGATTTCCCGGATAGTAAACGAGCTGAGACGAGCCACGTTAGCACTTCACCGACGGTGAATCAAAACGGAGCAACGCACCTTCTTAGATTCGTAGTGAATTATATCCGTCGTAACGTTATCCAGAAATCTAGGGGCACCCTTGACTTTCTCTTCCAACAAGAATGTGACGATCCAGACTCACCCTGAGTCATGACTGACAATGAGACACGTCACATTCTTTTGGGTAACGAGCCATTCTTCCAACCACAGCACAGAAGCGCGATCGAGCTATAGATCGAGGGGCACATTAAACCGGGAAAAAAACCCCGAAATAACCCAAGCCGACATACATGGTTCGTGGGCTATTTGCGGTGATAACCGTCAGCCAAGGGTAAGTTATTATTAATTAAAAAATAGATACGAACCTCGTCCAGAAGAAGCAGGTCAGCATTGTACAGCATTGCGCGCGCCAGCTCCAGTTTCATTTTCCACCCCCCTGAAAGTCCGCCGACGACTTCGGCTTGCTTAGTATCGTCGAACCCAACCTCAAGCAGCTGATCCCTGATCTTCGACCTTGACACATCCTTGAGCGATTTGTCTGAACGAGTAAACCACTGCTTAGGGCGATGCATTTAGAAAATAACCTACCCGAAGCGACGAAATCCAGAACGGATAGGGAGGTATTTTCGCCTTGGAGCGAATGTTCTACCATAACACAACGCAGTTGGTCAGGCGGTGGAAAGTTCTCCACCTTTCCATCACGCAGCTGACGCATGAGGGTGGACTTCCCCGACCCATTCGCACCCAAAATACCATATCGTTGGCCACGGAAGAGGCGAAGAGTGGTATGCGAGAGAAGTAGGAGTGCACCGTATGCAAGTGAAAAGAGCGTATCGCACAGCAACTCGCCCCCTTCGTCGGACCCACTCGCAACTGCTCCATGTTTTGCCTGGCAGGGCCGGTCAGCGGAAATGACGGAGAAGAAGCGATAGTGAACTCACTTGCTCGACGGCTTGCAAATGTGTGCGAACCCTCTCTGCGAACTTCGTTGCCTCATCTTCCCCTAGCCATGGTTTCATGTACAGCCCAACACAGCGATTCCATTGAGACTTCTCACGAAACCGTTTCTGATAGACTAGATCCACTATCATGGATGCCTGGAACTCAAGTGACAATTTCAACAGGGGATGCCTCGCGGCCGAGGGTTGATTAGGCTCGGCTTCGGACCGCACTACTAGGCCGTCATCAAGTAGAGTAAGAAGAGTCTTGACTATCTCGGTTGCCTCCGCATCCAGATCTCGCGTAGGGGGGGTCCCACCGGACGAAGCGCCGGACTTCAACAGAGTGTCCAACGCAGTCTTCGCAAAGGCGCGGACCTACAGCGCTCGTGAGATGATACACAACGTGTCATTCTTGAACGCGAATGCTAACCTCGGGAAATGCGGCACTCTCTGCAATCTTTTTGACGCCGTCCACCAGAGGACTGAGGTACCGCGCTGCAACCTGCGGGTTTCTCACGAGCTTGACAAGGTTGTCAATGACGACCACCGTGCGCCGCTGAACCTCCATGCTCCGGTCGTTCAGCGCCCTGAGAAGCAGCGGGACGAGGACTGCAAGGGCAGGCGCAGTTACCTCGGCAACGAAGGTGGTCGACGACAGTGCCTTGATACATGCGGGGACCGTGTCAGGATTGGACATGCATTTCACCAGAGCAGGCACATGAGGCGCCAGATCCGGGTTCGTCAGAGTGTTGCAGAGCGACGTGGCGCACTTGATAGCCGAACTTGCGACCTGGACAGTACGCGAACCCTCAGATCCGACCAAAACCACGACGATACTTCGAAGACAAATACCTCTTTTTTGGTGTCGTGCATGGCGAGCTCGACTTTGGGGAGAATGTGCCCCAACTCATCGGCGACGGACTCTTTGGCGGTGGTTGCGAAACTCTTCAGTGCGTCTAACGCGCCGACTTTTGTTTGCCATTTTCCATTTTCCAGGATGTCCTCTAGAGTTTTGAATACGGTCCTCGTCGCCTCTGCGGGGAAGAGTTGCAATATGGCCTTAGTCGCGGCGGCGGCTGCAACTCGTACCACCTCTCCCTTGTCGGAATAGAGGTCAAACAAAACGGGAAGACATGATAGCAAGTAGGGCGCGCTCGATGCGCCAAGAACAGCGGGCAGTGATTGGAATCCAATCGCGGCCGACTCTCGTTCGTAGCCTGATTTCTTGTTCAGCGCGAAGGCCTGCAAAGTGGTAATCACGTTTCGATCGCTAGTTTAAAACGAGTAAACATCAGCCGACTTGGTTGTTGGTAATGAGAACAACTTGCGACGAACGTGAGTGTCTGTAACCCCGCTTTCGAGACAGCAAGTGCAAGTTTATCGGCGGCTGCCTTGGCATCTGTGCAAAGTGAGTTGCATCTCGCGCTGCTGATTGGATGGACACACCCGGTGCTGTTGGCGCCGAACGAAGCGAGTCGAGGATTGATGCGAAATCGGCGTCAGTTGGTTCGTGCGTAGTAGCAGGAGACATTGCAGAATCGAGACGAGGGATTGATGGATGGATATCGTAGATTAGGGTAATGGTACGATTGGTTCCAGTCTAGGGTTAATAGAAGAAGTCTAGAGGTTGCTGTAGCAGTGTAGTCGTGGTATCGACGATGGAAGTCTAGTTGTTGAAAAAACAATGCGCAAGAGAAGAAAAACGTAGTTATCTGTGGCCGCTGAGCTTCTCGCGGTACTCCTGTAGTGGTCGGCGCTACAAGGCGAAGCTGGTAGTAAGTAGACTTGTCGGGAGAAAAAATGAATCTTGCACTGGCATCTGACAAAGCGATCTGAAAATACACTGCAATATTATTCTCGTGACACAGTACTAATTTAATGCTACATGAGTTCAAATTTCTAGTCCTTGGAATTGAAATCTCGATGCGCCGCAAGCACTAAATCGTGCCACTGCGCATGTTATCGAACTGGCTGCGTTCATACCTCAACCAGTTGGGGCTACGATCCAGAGGTCCCATCTCGTCATTCACGATCCTTACCAGACTCTGACCGGGAACTGGATCCTTGCCATATCCGCCCTCCATACCCTCCCTGTAGCTGCCTTTGTCACCGCTGAGCTCCCAAAACATACTCCCACCGAGCCCTTCCTTACGGATCCACTGACCCTTGATCTTACCGATATGCTCGTTGTCAAAGCTGATCATCTCCCTCTTCTGATAGTCATACGACCAACTTGCGATCCTCTGATCATCCTGGAAGAGGTAGGACCCCGGGAGAGGTAGAGCACGGTAGTCGTAGACACCTTGTTCCCAACTTCCAGGACCAATACCGGAGAAGGAGGTTCCAGGACCGTCGGTGTTCGCAAAGCCTCTACCATAGAGCGGAATCCCCAAAACTATTTTCGACCTTGGAACCCCATTAGAGATGTACCAATGGACAGCATCCGTAGCATTGATGGGAGGTCCATATATGTTGGCTTGATGATTAGCGAGTGTATCCCAAGATCCAGCTAGTGCAAGCGTCAGCATTAGATCGCAATGTCACGCCATGTCTTACAAAAGTCATATGCCATCAGGTTCCAAAGGTCGAGATATGGAGCCATCCCGCGAATGTCCAACTTCCTATAATTGTCAGGTCCACATGGTGCGGCAATCTAGAGGTCGTCAACCAAAGGTATTTCACAGTAAGTTGGTACTCACAGTCAACAAGAACTTGTAGTTGATGCGCTTGTTGTAGGCATGCTGATCCAAGCCAGCCCGGAGTTCCTTCAAAAGTTCGCGATAACCGGCTGCTTGCTCATGGTTGGACGGGTATTCGTAATCAACGTCGAGGCCGTCGAGGCCGTAGTCCTCGAGAAGTCTAACAGCAGACTGTACAAAGTTATAGCGCGCCTGGGGATTGACGACGACAGGGTGGAAAGAGGGGGAGTAGGACCACCCTCCGATAGAAAGGAGGACCTTAAGATGTCTATGCTGTTGCTTGAGCTTGTAGATCGCTTTGAGGTTGCCATAGAGGTTGTTGCCGGGCTCATTCCAGGAGTCGCTGGGGTAGTGTATGTCTTTGTCCGCCCAAACGTCCGACAGGAACACCTCGCCTGTGTCAGCTCTCACATTGGCAAAAGCGTAGAGTATATGTCTACGCGACATGAGAACGTTGTGACAGTACCACTAAGAGTGAAACGCACGTCAAGTCTTGCGCAGGTATCAGAGAAGGCGGAAACTTGCGCCCATAGATACCCCTGCAAGCGATGAGCCCGGGTCTGCGGACTACTAGAAAGACCTACCAATTGACGAAGCTAGTCGTCCAAGTGAGCACGAGTCGAACAGGTGAGGGACGCTGAATACTCACTAGCCTACGCTGTATTTGGCATGCATTTCGATAGACGGCGAGGGCGTGGGTACCGCTGTTGAAGGAGTCGATGTCAGAAGTGCTATTGAGTCTGGCGGGATCGCTGGTTGATCAACGACGTGGTGGAGGAAGTAATACTGATGCGCAGTATACGCAACAAAGGTTGTAATACAGAAAAGGGAAGCGATAAAGTATCTGCGAAAAGATGAAGGAGCGGCCTGTCGGGTAGCTGCGGGAGGAGTGTCGTCGTTTGAGACAGGCTGATACAAACTAGTTGAAGACATGGCACGAGAGTTAAATACACTGCCAGCATTCCAACTATACATATGTACATGACGTCATCCAATCTAGAGCTCACTAAACTTCACGAGCGTCCCAGCCTTATGAGAGTCTCTAACGACACCTCATGCTCAAAGGAGTACGGTCGAGCGAATAAATATACATTACAACAATCGAGTGATAACTCCAAGGCCCTATAGTAGCTTAGAAACACACGTCAATTGGTTTCAAATCTTTTACTGACCTTTGTCTTTCCTTCTCTAAAGAGTAGCTTCATCCCAACCTTGATGAACTCTGGGTGTGATATGAACTCGAACTGTACCGTTGCGCGGTCACCTGTGCGTAACACGCCTTGTGGATGATCCATGGACATAATCCGGACAGTCTGTCGTACAGCCTGCCAAGTAATCTAATCAGTTATTTGGGGCGATTCAAGGCCAATCGATTTACTCCACAGTGAAGCATGGCCTGAAAACCGCGGATCAGTTGGCACAGTGAAAACGAAACCTGAGGTCACGTACTTGATAGTTTCTCTGCATCGTGGTGTTGTGGCTGTAACCATTTGTTATTTTCACGCCAAGGTCACCCGTGATCGAACCTACTATAAAACAAGTACTTGTCCTTCGAACCGAAGGGTAGCTTCGAGATCGTTAGTTCCAGCCTACGAGGAATCGCAATAACCTACCTTTCGGTGGGGCGTCGGATTTGTGTACAATGACCATCCCTTTCCTGACTGACGCACGCTTGACTCGTTTCAGTGCCAGCGCCACGCATTGACCAGCTTCGGCTGAAGATACGTCCACTCTGTTCCACACAGTCAAACCCTCAGCTAGCATCAATGTAGGGAGCACAAACCGTTTTCTCTGCATGCTACGAACAATCGTTTGTTGAAAGTTGCCGTTCGAATCAGGCCCGAACAGGATGGGGTCACCTGCTTTCACCCGGCCGCTGTTCAAGATACCATTTACTACTGTGCCAACATAGGGCACAGACCAAACTTCAGTGACCGAATACTGCAGCCAGTCAACCATAAAGATACTAGACCAGTCAAGAATAATCACCTCCAGTGGTTGATCAATTGCAAAGACCTCCCGATTGGTATCAGAAGGAGTCAAGAGATTAAGGAATGTGCGAAGCTATCACGCGAGTGAGCCAACAAGTCTAGGAGAGTGTGATTAACTGACGTAGTCGAGACCATCCCCAGTCACATTTGAGATACGAAAGATGGGACACATCCTGGAGAGAAAATCAGCCAACGTAGGTATAGCAGCCCTTGAGACTAACTTGCGAT
>JBBPMD010000709.1:0-15271 GCA_038090095.1 Zangia roseola | reverse complement strand
CTCAGTACCAGTTAGGAGAGACAAATCTGCAACGTGGATAACTAAATTGATGCGGACCACAGCCACCCCCTTTCACATCACATCACAGCGCGGCGAGATTTCAACTACTTGGGCTCGGTGGACCTCAAATCAAGCCATACCAAGTGGTTATGCGTCCGCACGACCCTCTTGTTCCAAATCTTCTTGCAGAGGGACTTGTGATTGCCCCTACCAAGGTGGCATGGATGCGGTACCCTAGGAGTCCCATCAAACACAGCCCATATATGGGGTTCGCGATCGACTCCTTTCTCGTACTGACATTTCGGCCTGACATCCATCCACAGCTCGAATACCAAGCAAGTGCCTGTGGCAAACTAATTAGCGTTGCAGTGATCTACTCCTCCACGTCATCCTCTTTACCGTCGGGGAATCCATCCCAGGGACGACTACTGGTAGTCTCCAGGGAAAAAAAAACGAGGTGCGGGAATTGACCAACAATATCTCTACGTGTTCTCCACAACTTCCGTGCGACAACGAGATGATCAGGTAGTTGAATCGAAGTTCAGTATAGGCAAGGAAACCTTTTCGAACGAGAGGAACATGACGGCGACTGTTTTGGCCTGGTGTGGTCCACTTCGGCACAAGCACCCCCATACTGAGCCATACACACCTCAAACACTCTAGAAGGTGCGTGGCGAGGTGTGACGAGGTCCTGGGAGAGCAGATAGCACAGAGGTCACTGATGTGAATACGGTATCGAAGAAGATGGCGCTTAGTTACAGAGCTATCGAACGTCCTCGATGTATCTGGTGGATTGGTATTGAGACGTAAAAGACCAAGCCTTCAGTGGTAAAGGTACTTCGAGTTGCTACGAGGCGAATTGGCTATATATGTCAGCAGCCAGCGGTCACAGCACGTGGTTGCATGTGATGAGCGACGAAAAGGAAAGTCCATACTAGGAAAGTATGCAGACGCAGTCATGTTGGACTGCTTCATTTGGTAAGAGAAACCTCACGAACGACACCGCCACCAAAAGTTACCCAGAATGGTCTGTTTTCCAAGTCCCCACGGGGTCCGTCTTCAGTTGAGTGAGCTGACATATACATTTCTCACAAGGGTTCGTGTTCAGAGGCAATCAGGACACAGCATCTTCAAAATTTTAGCCTCCTTGGGTAATACGGAGAAATGCCAAATGACCGCGTGTTACAGCTGTTATGCAAGATAAAAAGGCGGGTCCCCTTCCAGGAGACAGCAGGGACGCACCCCACAACTCCTGTTGATTTGCATGTTCCTCTCTCCTCTAGCATCCTTGCTCATGCCGCCTCAGTTCTACAACCCAGGTACATCTTCACTCTCGGATGCTATATTTGCTTACCAAGCTTCCATTATCTTATCGCTATCCGCTGGCTGGGACGGGACCAAATCGGAACGCGTCGCGTATGCGTTCTATCCGTGTCAAATTGTTGTTCACATATTTGGTCCTGTGGGTCCACGAATTATTTTTCCAACAATGAAACCACCAAGCAGGAGTCATGACTGGTAACGGTTCGCCGTCCAGATGGAATTCTGGCCATACACCGGTGTCCACTCATGAGGCTGCGGACAGCCAGACCGATATCGCCACGTTCGCCGCCGGCAGAAGCGGGATCTCGAACGTGGGGGTTTCTCATCAAGGCACCCCAAACTTCCCCGTTCTGGACACCAGCTCACAACACTTCGATGATCCGCCGTATGTGCCACCGAGAATATCTCAGGCGGAGCTTTCCACCTACCCCGCGCTCGATCCGCGCGCTATTGCTGTCACTACCTATCCATCAAATCAACATGTAAGCATTTCTGTTAATTAAAAAATTGTTTTCTTATCGATTTGACCCCAGGGTAATTCATTGGTTGCACCATCACAACAATACCCGTACGATGGCGTCGCCAGCCTCTCGGACAATATCGAGGCCTGGAGTGCTTCATCCTCATCTTCTGCTTCTCAAGACTATCTCATAGACCATGCTTCCCAATTCTCCCACGCCCCACTGCCACAGCGCCATACGACTCACTATCCAGCCTACGAGGGACAGCACCGTCATGGGTTGGAGCACATCCGATATGGCGCGTACCCTTCCAATGCTGGGGGACCCTATTATCGCGCCTCGCCTCAAGCCTCTGCGATGATTTCACCCGAAATCTTTGATCCGCCAGTCAATTACCCCACCAGCACGTCTTCACAAACATTGATGAATCAAGCCCATACGCTGTTCACGTCCTCCGCGTCTAGTCCCATCACGAATGACATGCCCGTGTCTGCAGATCCGACTGGGACCTATTTGCGACAACAACTAGGTCTTGGAGTCCACCAGGCTGTAAATCTTTGGTCGCTGCCTGAGCCACCTTCCGGGGAAAAGCCGACCACTCCTCTACCGATGCTGGTCAAATTGGCCATTTACGGAAGTCCCAACAAGCAACTAACGCTCCAGGAAATTTATACCGAGCTCGAAAATCGCTTCCAATGGTTCCGAGACCACAAACAAGACAGGGCGTGGAAGGTATTGTCATTTTCTCCATGACGTGTCCAAACAGCATGACTCAGGAGTTCGGACAGAATTCCATCCGCCACAATCTATCGCTCAATAAAGTGTTTGTTCACGTTCCTCGCCCGATCACGGAACCGGGCAAGGGAAGCTACTGGCGACTGGATGTCTCTAGTGGTGAGGGCTACAAACGCACCCGGAAACGCCGCCCCAAGAACAAACAAGTTATCTCGGAAGAAGAGGATGAAGGAACATCCGAGATGGACGAAGACCGCCCCGGTTCTTCTCACCCTCCGGGATCAAGATCCACGTCCGTAGAAGATGCGAACATCGACCCAGAACTGAGGGGTGAAGGACACCTGGTCGGCGAAGGCCGTACACGGTCTGGGACGCGACGAGCTGGTGCTGGTGGGGGCAGTCCGTACCCGCAACACTCTCCGCGGTATCAGCAAGCTCCCCTTCCCATCGTTGCTGGAGGACAAGACGCCAGCGTAGAGCCCGGCGTCACAGGACAGCCTTCGATTCGATTTGGGCAGCCGTCGTTCGGCCAGGCATCTTTCCCCACATTTGGACAGACTCAAGTGTCGCCAGATGTTGCGTCCTCTGAAGTTCCGGGGATGTCCTCTTCGGTGCAGACGGCCTCTCGTCCCCGAATCCAACCCGGGGTTTCTTCGTCATATAACCGGAACATGCACATCGCTGTACAGCCCATCCAGCGACTGGGTGTCGAGTATGTGACGGATTCGATGGACCTGCCTACTGCACGGCGCGTTGGAGCGACTTTCTCGGCCGAACAATCTGCGGGGAATGTCGCAGCGGCGTCGCCCGTGTCGACATCGTCCTCGTCTGGCTCGACGTCGAAGACGTGGAACGACGCGAGAACGAGGTCTCGGGCGCAAGGCTGATCTATGGAGCGTTGCCGTGCTCATGTGAACCCAAGGTATGCATCATCTACACGACTAAGTCGACGCGAATGACTGATGATCACTTTCCCATGACGCCTGCTACTACTTTATCGTGTCTGTTGTGCTCTCTCTCCAATATGTTCTTCACGCGAAGACAGATTGGTTGTCTCTTTTGTCTGCTCATCTTTCTGTTTTCCTGTCTCTCAACACGTGCTCTCCTATCACGCACATTGCTTTTCTCTTGCATTTCTGGTCTTTTGCTCTCAGGTTGCTCGCGTTTAAACATTGCATCGTAGCTGTTTCTTGGTATTCTCTTCTTGCTCTTCTCTGCTGTCTGGATTTCTCTTGTGTTCTGCCCATTGCATTCGACGAGGTTGTACGCTATCCGAGACGTGCTGGCGAACAAGTCTCGGTGATAACCACGCACTGTATACTTAGTGGCAAACTGACAACGATTTCCATCCTTGACGTATATCCATAATTCTCCTCGTGTCATGAATAAAATATCACCTTGTACATTCAATCCGTCTAGGGCGGGACAAGGAAAATAAGTCCTCTAGTGTCATCATTGCAAACGTCGATAACTATCGTCTCTGCGGAGGCGTGGGCGATACGGTTCGTCCATGCCCATCACACCTTCCAGCTTCCAGGACCGAATCCCCGCGTCGGCCCGAGCGCATCGTCCACTACCTTCATTATCGCCAAGACCTTCTCGTCCTCCCATTTCCTCCCCACGATCTGCACGCCCATTGGAATTCCAGCCATCGCTACAGGGTCATACGCTGCCGTCGGGTCCGTGTACATCCGTTTCTCGAGAATCGCTGAGGTGCCGGATGCACCAGGGACAAAGTCTGCCGGGAGGGTGTCCTGCTTGGGGTCGACGCGGGTTACGGGCACGATACCCACCGGCGAATCGATGATGTTGTAGAGAACCGTGCAGACTGCGAGGGGGGAAAGCATCGCACAGCCGCTGGACAATGCAAGCGAATGAAGAACCATGAGCATCTGACCTGCACAAGAGATTCGCGACAACTTACCCGTGGGGCACGGTGGGCAGTGACTGGACAGGAGCGATAATTGCATCGAATCCATGTTTTTCCCAGACCTATTTTCGGGGAGTTCGTCAAAATATATCCAGTGAGGCGTTACTTATGACACACTCACATCTTTATACCAGTTCTTAATTAATTTGTTGCGCCGGTCGGTGAACTCCACGAAGTCGGCGACCGACTTTGAGCGTGCGAATAAAAAGAGGTCATGGAAAGCCACGTCTCCGTAGAATGTTTTAGCTGCCCAAGCAATAAAGCTGCGCACAAAGCCTGTATGGGGAGACAGGTCAACATTCATCTCCCCTCGCTGACCGACACTGACCTGGAAGTTTGGGACCGAGAGTTGAGAGGAACAAGCTATCCTCCTGTGAGGTTACTTCAGGATTGAATTATGCCCCAATCTCCAATGGGTGGTACCTTGGGGTCAGACTCCACCGTTGAAAGCATCCGCTGGTAGCCATCAGCGGTAACAAGTCCAACAAATGTGTGCATAGCCTCCTTGCCTACAGTCACGATTTTGAGTCAGTCCCGCGGTACAGAATGATGTGAACATACTCAGTGTAGGTGAGAATTCAACACATTCGTGTCCCTGTGACTTCAAGACACTGATTGTCTCCTCCACAGCTCGGATGTTCGCGGGGGACGATTGTAACATTGCATCTTTTGTAAGTAGAGTCGTAATAAGTGCCAAGTGTGATACGTGGTATAAACAACTTGCCTGAGAAATAGTACCCGAACTTGAGCTTGCTCGGCAGTTCGATCTGACGGAAAGGGATTGGAACGACTTGGTGGGTGCTGTCTTGTTCGCCGAACATAATGCGGCAGAACAACTCGCAATCCTTGACCGATCTGGAGTCCAGTGAGCAATGCCAGTCGCATCTGACAGAAATAAGATATTCTGTACCTCCCCATCGGTCCATATGCCACTCGAATTGCCTCAAACCCGGGGTTACAAGCTGGAGTGCTCAAGTCAGTCAACTTCAATAGCACGGAACACAAAACATACACATGGTCCCCTCACCGCTCACCCGATCAGTCGACGGTTTGAGAGCGTAGATACCGCAGTATGACGTAGGTATGCGCAGGCTACCACCGATATCTGAGCCGACACCAAGTGCAGACCCGTCCATGGCTAACAATGCAGCTTCTGCATATATGCAGCCCAATGAGTCGGAACAATCGAGATGATATTCGCAGTCCAAGACGCACCTCCGCCAGAACTACCTCCGCAAGTATACTTATCACTCCATGGGTTCGTAGTCCGGCCCCAGAGTGCATTAGCACACTCAAAAGCAAACATTGTCTGAGGTACGTTTGTTTTGACAATGATGATCGCTCCCGCTTTTCTGCACCGAGAAACTAACTTCAGGGAGTGAGTACAAAGAAAACGAAACGGGAAATAATAGTTTGACACACAAAGGCATCCCTTGTCGCTGGTTTGTTTGCCCAATGTGTGAAACCAATGGCCGCGTCGTAACCAGCCGTATCGTCTGCGCATACATTGAACTTGTGTAAATGAACTAAACGCGACATATGAAGACGCGTACATTGGTCTTTGAAACTCATTGGGACGCCATGGAGAGGTCCACGCAACCTTCCCGTGCGCGCAAACTCTTCGTCAAGCTCTTTTGCCTGTTGTTTCGCGTCACTAAAGAAAACTAGAACGAAATGGTCAGGAGCCAAAGCTGGGTCTTTTCGCTTCTAACCCACCTTCGGTGATACAATTGGTTTTGGCTTGGGCGACAGACGCACGGGCCATGTATGCCTCAAGAACTTGTGACGCGGTCCATTCACCTGCAGCAATGTGTTCGACAATCTCCGTAGCTGAGAAGATGATTAGATTGTTATTGTCTCGTTTAGAAAACTTATTTCTACCTGTCGCGTGCAGGAAGGGGTCATGGGTACTGCCATCATATGGAGAAGCAAGGGCGAGCGCCTTGTCCCGTGCAGCGTGCTTTGACGAGATGATAGCCTGGCGCTGTGCTTGTCCGGTTCCCCACATGGTAGCGAGATTAGGAGAAGTCAAGCCTCGCGTGTGATACTGAACCAACCGCGTCACGATGCACTGCCACCCCCGACTACTTACGTCTAAGGTTGTACTGCGAAATAACTCAATCTGGTTGTTAATTCACTGGACACGATATACACAGGGAGGTACTATGGATTTCCGTACGGGTCGTCCGTCGTCCCCCCGAGCAGCGACTCGGATGAGCATCAGTGAAATGGTTAGCCGACAGGACTTCAAGACACTTGGAACAAGATGATAGACTGACTAATCGTCGGTTAATGATTGGTTAATGATGTTTTATACAGGCATCCAGCGACTCGCCACCGTGAGCGTTTGTACAAAGTAGGGCATTATGTATCGTGTAATGTAAGTCTTTTAGCTGTCCTAGGACAACATTTTTATCATTGTTGTCAGGACGTGTCAAGACACGTCAAGATTGCTGTCCAGCCCGGGCACAGCTGATCTGAGGTCGGTTGGCAGTCGCCGGGCCGGGCCGAGTACATGGGGTATAGTGATCACCCGATCAAGTCTCCAGCCAACTCGGGGGAAGATTGCCAAATGTATAGGTGACCAGGCTGGCTACATTCCGTTCCGGGTTTAGAACCGGAAGCCATCGAAGTGTCACATGTCATTGTTTGTATATCGAGACCACGACGGAAGAGCATGCTGTTGGCCTAAGACAGCAGAACGTTCACGATTAATCGGGGAGAACTTCTCCGTTTGGCGGTATATGCAAGATCGAAATCCCCCCAGAAGCGACCTTCGGTGTAGTGAAACGAGATCTTTCAACCACCCCATGCTGGCCGAATACTATAACAGAAGCTGATCGAGAGAGACTTGGGTTCGAAGAGCGAATAACATCACCCAGTAGCACCTTATACCACAGTCGATGCGTCGAGTTCGACTGAAATGTAGGTATCAAGCTGTCTCCCATGGGTACAATACCTAATCGTGTGCCTGCTTTTCTGAGATCTGAGGGAATGAGTCAGTGCAAAATGACACGAGCCTTGAAAGCTTGATGCGACTCAGCGCGTTGCATTGCAGCAATTTTGCAAAACTGAGCCGGGCCATCTGGGTTAAGACATATGTATACCACGTGTATGTCCCAGCATTAAACGTCGATAGAGAACGTCAATCGCGCAAAATACCCCCAATGTACATTTGCTGTCAATGATCCATTCGCATATTGAACGTCTGTTCATGTACTCTTGCGCCCCGAATGACATGACGTGGTCAGTGTACGGTCGTGGGGGAGCTAGTTCCGGCTGGCCGCCGTCGCCGTCTCTTCACAAACACCATCCTCTGACCACATTATCATTAAAGAAATGTGAAAGTAGACCAACAGATTCTTCTTCTTCTTCGTCCAACTACTTTGGATTATTCAATCAAGGGGGTAGTAGTAGCCGATGTGTGACGACGAAGTGAATGAAACGAGTTGGTTCGAACATGCTCCGAGATACGGATAAAAGTTCGCTGGGAGAAGCGTCGTCGTAACCAAGGAGTGTCTCCCTTGCAATGGTGTGGTTGCCGCGGAGTTCAAGACACGCATATGGTATTTGATTCATCGTCGGTGCAGAATGCGAGCGCCCCGAAATTCCCCTCAAGGCCCAATCAAGGCTCAAGTAACAAGACACGATACTGGTATCATGTCAGATGACCGCCACATGCATCCAAGTTCGAGGCGAGTCCGTTCTGGGCGATGCGAGACATCGAGAGCACGTCCCGTCCACGACGCAAGTTTCATGATTCCATTTACCAAGCCTTTGTTCATCAGGGAGATCGTTCTTGATCGGGGTCTCGCCCAAACACACGAGCAGGATGAAGAGCATGGCCACACACTAACCGTATGTCATCTAATTCCGTATGGCGTGGCTGTAGAACGGCGCACCGGGTGTCGATGTGAATGGAGAGCAGCATCACTGCCGACCGGTGCGGAAGTACAGAGCACCAATGAATTCGCATGAGAATGTCACCCGCGTGGTGGGGGTCTGTAAGGACAGATCCTGTCGATCAGTCGCCTGGTCATATCGTTGACCGTTAGCTCCTGAATTCGAAATTCGGTTGATCATAGAGACCGACCTGGAAGGGTCTATAATCGTTTATTGAATGGCTGCTATTAGATTGAGCATAGCAATCGCCATTTCCGAGGGGCGGCGAATAATATTGTTCTGGAAGGTCGTGCGACAGAATAAGACAGTGCTATGGCGTGTAAACACGCGATATATTGCTCTAAAAATGCCATAGGGCATGAGCCATTCACGAAAACATGAAATGAAGCCGATATAGTGCAGGCGGCTGATAGGAACGGCATCGTGATATGAGTATGAAGTCTGCAGTAAGTGGACGTAAGGTGGGACGAGTCAACTTCACGTTGGTGGACACTGGACACGACTCTCGCATGTCGACGAGGGAATAATATCCAGAGAGCGGTGTCCACAACACGTTGGGGCGGTTGCCACTCAACAGACATGGGCAGACACTGAACGGTTGACGGCGAGATACGGACATAGGTCACCCGAAATGACGCGTCCTCAGTAGTTGCCGCTCCTCTTAGTTCTGCAAACGATTTATTGGCGACTTGAGAAGAAGAACTAAAGAGAGACTAGCCTGCGATATCCAGAGGTATTGACACATAGCTCAAGTCTAAGCCTGTGGCCCAGCTTGAACTTCAAACATCCTCCCCGAACGACAGTAGACTCTTTCCCTCTTTCTTCGATTTCTTCTTTGGCACCTTTTTTGGATTATCACCTTCATTGCCGCTGTCCTCTCCCTTAGGGACGACCCGACGTTTGCGCTTATTAGAGCTTGTGCTCGACTTTGCGTTCGAAGATGAAAAAGACAGACTGGTCGCAGGCTGTTTCGACCCCCCAGCGCCTTTCGAAGGCTGCTTCTCCTGCTTCGTCGACTTGTCATCAGGCATGGGGAGAGGAGGAAGCCCTTTTTCTTTTTGGACAATACATGAGCCGCGGCCAAAAGACGACAAAACGCAGCGACAACACCTTTCCGTAGTTCGTTCTCCGCCTCTCGCTCCGTGAGATGTTTCCCAGCTTTCAATACGACAACCTGGGGTTTCTCATCCTCGTCGTCCTCGTCAGCACTCCCGGGGTCATCACTAGGACGCTGCGGGATAGCGGGGCGAACGGGTATGGGAGGTCTGCCTGATCCATCATCATAGTACTGTGGTTCGTCTTCGTCTTCATCCGCTGCGCCTTTGATTTTGTTATGAAACTTTTGCAGGAATGCGGGTACGTGCGATTGGTATTGAAGTCTAGAAGAAAGTTGGTGTCTTGTCGGTTCTTTTGGAGCC
The DNA here is from genome assembly GCA_038090095.1 of Zangia roseola. Taxonomy (NCBI): domain Eukaryota; kingdom Fungi; phylum Basidiomycota; class Agaricomycetes; order Boletales; family Boletaceae; genus Zangia; species Zangia roseola. The sequence goes on along the minus strand of JBBPMD010000709.1, from coordinate 5,501 downwards.
ATTTCAATAAGGACGTGCAGCTGAGATGTCGATGAAGTATGAAACGCAGACTTGCCTTTTCTGGGGTACTGCACCTCCACTTCCTACCACCAGGTCGGATGACGATCTCTCTGGATGCACTGAATCATGATATCCTTATCTACGTATTTACCGCACTCTCTATCCCAGAGATCCTCCACCTTCGACAGGTACTTCGGAATGAACATGTCACGTTCGATTATTCACTGACATCTCTCTCCTTGACAGGCATCCCGACGACTCTATCTCGTATCCGAGCAGCACGCGGTTTGGAAGACCGTGTGCACAAACGAGATCCTCGGATATGGCTTTCCATTTCCGAAATGTCATTTAACCTCGTTCTCTGCCAAGGATCTCGAGCGACAGACACTACGTGCCTATAGATTAGGCCTCAACTGGAGATCCCCCAAAACGACGCTGCATCACGTCTTGACCTTCCCCAGCGTTCTAGGACCCGTGGCAGAGATTAAATTTCTTTACTACCGCGGCCGCAACTGGATTGTTACCACCTCCATTGGCATCTGGTGGAGCCTCTGTCTCAGGGATTGCGATTCCCTCCGAGTGGTCGCGGAATGGAATCCCGGCAGAGCGCTGTTCAGTGGCTTCGCTGTCAACACGGATGACCGTTCGGATGCAACCATTGCCATTTCCGTACACAGAGATGGGTACGTGCTGAAATACACTCAAATTTGGTGTTTCCGCTGAACCGTGTCTAGTTACACGACAGTCGAGATTCTCGGTATCTCCGATGATGGCGCGGGTGGAGTAACTATCCAATCTAGACGGTCGCTGGAGACGCTTAGCAAGCCGATCACTCTCAACGGGGATCTCATCGCACTTTGCGACCACGATTCCGAAACGTTGATACTGGATTGGAAGACACAAAAACAGGCGGTGCTGAAAAGTCCTGATACTTGGCAGGTGACGAAACTGATCTACACCATGTTGGTCGTCATGCACTCAGTCGCGTGTAGGACAAACCACTGCATGTCGTTTTCTCGCATGGCAGTGTCTTCGTCGTGAGGGCTCGATCCATCTGTATCTTCGATGAGCCCCAGATGGTGCCGCCGGGAAATGATCTGAATATCGCTCTGCCTCGTGTCTCCAAGTCGTTTGGTTGGGTCGACGGCGTGGCTTTGGCTCGGGCACCTTCTGCACCGTTTTGCCCCGCCGGTGCTCCCCAGCCGCCGTTGACGTTACTCGTCCGCAATAAGGGGGACGACCCATGGAGACCCACAGAACAATTTCAATTCATGACATTGAACCCCAATTTTTCCTCACGCACCGCCCACGATACCTCGTCGACCGAACAGGAATCATTCCCGTTCCAGCTCTCGTCCAGCCTCTCCTCCCATCACCGCGGCCCACTTCGCTGCAGTGACATGGTCCTCGGCTCTTATGGAACAGCAGTATGGACCCAGCCCACGGATTGGGCTGCAGGCGGTTTGATCGCCGATGCCAACTTTCTGGAAATGTCTATCACGATGTCGCACCAGACGCTGGTCGTCGCCCTCTTCCCCGGTCTGCTAAACCAAGGCTCGTCGGAAGCGCAGATCAAAGTCGCTCTCGAACACGACGGGAACGACTGGCCGTGTTTGGACTATGACGAAGCGCGGGGTTTGATCGCACTGGGATCGAGCTCGGGAGAGGTGACGGTATTCCGTTTGTAAGGTCTCCAAGTTCTTTTCCGTGGTTTGACTTTCTTGGAAATGGAGGAACAAATGTCTGTCTTTGTCTTGTAAAATGACTGGGCCCATGTATGCGTGCATGCATGATTTCTTGCTCTTTCAATGATTCATCGTGTTCAAACCGTCGACATCTCTCCTCTCAACGTGTTGTATATCGCAACCACGATCTCGCTTGCAATGTACCAGTAGATACCTTTTTACATGTCGATGTAGATCAGAGGGCCGGCAGTCCGACCCTGCTTATTGCCACAAGGACCTCCTCGCAATGCATATACCTGCCGATATGGATCACATCGATGCGTCGGCAGTCCGACTCCACATCTTGTTCATCCATTTGCCCGACCCGGGCCTTGTACCGGAACGTACGATCGCCTTGCCGTCCAGGTGACGATTGATATGACCAACGTCCGATCAACGCAACGCATTGGAAAACCCGCCTTCTGGTCATCGACGACGACGATACCGATGTTTCCCGCCTCGCCATCCCCCCGGATCCATGATTGCAACCGAAGCGTGCCTCGTCGCGTCGTCATCCCGACAACACGGCACGGCTCACGACATCGATCTGCGCTGACTTGCGGTCCCCAAGGGCCACGGAGTAGTGAGTCGATGTCCACCGTATCGTGAATTCAGCCTCGGGTTCACGATTCGATAAAACAAGCCTGGTCGGGGACATCCGTCGATGGAGAGATGCGGCACAAGAATACGTACGAGCCACACAGGCGCTCGTGACGCGCCGCTGTGGAGGAGGAGGAAAGATACTCATCATTCTCGACCGTATCGACGCGCTATCGGATGCGGGCCCGCGCAATGCCCAGCCAGTACGGAGCCTGTATCGCGATAACCACATCAGACACATCGGGTGTACATACTGATTCAGGGTTCAGATAGGATCAGGAGACACTGCATGTGATCATGACGTACGTGACAGCAGCATCGCTGTCAATGCGTGCGATGGTGCTCGGTAACTCTCGCTCTGTTATCGAATTGGGTGTAGGTGCAGTGTACATCGTCTCTTGGCTGGGTATGTGAGCGGAGACGGGGACAGGTAGATCCGTTCGAACGTCAAAGCACCCAACACGTCCAAAGATCGTCGACGGAAGGGGAAGCGAGGGCGCAAGGCACCTCCCTCCCCAGGCTTCAAGTTGATCACCCGCCATTTGAAGCTTCTAGAATTTACAAACGGCGTCACGTTGACACCCCACGCCACCTGACGCCCAACGCCCAACGATGCGAGATAAGAATCGGTGGCGCTCGGGGTTCATGTTGAACGTTACTCGGTGCCATCACATCTACATTTGGTTGGTCGTTTGCTGTCCATGTTTGGACGCGGCGGCGACCTTTGTGTTTCTCCTTCGAGACTTGTCGTCATCGTTTCCAAGGGTTTCCCTCGAATCGCATCGTCAGCTTGCCGCGGCGCTTATCGATCGGATGACAGCGTCTGTGGGAATACGGCTCGAGCATCGCATCATGAAATCGGGCGTTGGAATACGTACTGTGTACACGAATCTGAATGGGATGGTACACGTGAGATTGACTGTTATCCCATCATGACGGCGAGCTCGTGTGGTCTGTATTTGGGAAGCGTCTTGCACTCGAGCCGTGTCACGCAATGGTGCAGTCAGATTTCGTATATCATACGTACTGGCGCCATACTATTGCGCCACTGATCTGAATAGAAAACGTGATATCCGAATCACCACCGATCCATGTTTGGCGTCGTCGTCTGTAGTGGACTTCCGTTTTCCTCGGGGAGTCAATGCGCCACTGATCTGAATGGAGTACCTACAACGACACACGTGGATTTGACTGTTATGCCGTGAGCTCGGACCGTATTTTAGTCACGTGGCGTCACGAGATGAGCATCTCGTACGACGCGTGAAATTTATCTGACGCGTCTGACAAGTCATCTTCAAGACCCATATTCGAAGAGCGTTTGCGTACAGTAGAGATTCGTTTTCGTGTTGAGGTATTTTATCGGTCGGGCGACCCTCGTTGTACGAAAACGCGTCCATGGGGCGTGTTCACGAGCCAGTTCTGGAATACATTCGTACCGGTACTGCGCCACTGAACTGAATAGACGCGTCCGTCGTCCATTCTTTGGAACCGTATTTGGGGGTCATCGCCGTGGCGTATCTCGAGGACACGGGCCTGGTAGACAAGATCCGAAACCCATCAGGGTCATGACGAGGACAGAGGGTCATCGGTACCTTGGCCCACGAGTGATGGACACGTCGAGTAACTCTGGCTACTCTATACGTCTCCTGTTTTACGATGCCGTCGTTAATGGATCCAACATAGAGCATAAACCGACGCGTCAGTGTATCCGGTACTTGACCCGAATCACAGACGCGAGGAAAGTAAACCCGGGGCATCTGAGCGACAGGACGCGTCGAGTGCGCCACCGATCTAACCCTAACCAAAGAAAGCACTTTTAAGCTTATCCTCGAAAGGAGGGCGTAGTATGCCTTGGATGCGATGCCCAACTCGCCGACACATTCCATCAGATTGGCCCGGCGAACCAACGTCGAACCGAACATCCTGTCAAGCTGTCAACGGGCGCAACACTACCGCCAGGATCATCACGCAGGTTCGACACCGCGTTCCTGCCTGTTGCCCACGCTGCACGTCCCTCACTCTGCGCCCCTTGGCCTAACCCAAATTCATCCTAACCACCGCTTCGAATGACACAGCCCGCTCACAAAGGGTTTTCTGATCGAGCTTCGTCCGGAAACGAACGCCCATACATTGCATGGCGGTCTTGGCACGCACGCGTCCGAATGACAAAGCCCGCTCACACGGCGGGGGATAAACACAAGCTTTAGGATGCTTGGAACCCGAAACTCAAACGCCCATCTCGCGCAAAGTTTCTTTTGCATCGCCCACCATGTTTTTCCCCACCGTCATATTGGATCCCCTAATCGGAGCTAGATCGATAGGTGATCTGATAGTGATTAGCAATCGGGTTTATTTTGCTGCGAGGCGTGTTCGGTTGCCTGCCTCGCGCAGAGTGCACGACGGGACGGATCTACACGCCTGGGTGGTTATGCGGGATAGAGTGAGTCTTTAGGACGTTTTGTTCAGGGCTGTGTATGAAGGAGTGAAGCCCCTAAGTATTTATAGTGAGAGGTGCGTTTCTGCGGCGTGCCGTTCGGCGCACCAAATGAAAGAGGCCCATCATGTTATTAATTGGTCAGGTTGGCAGAAGCCAATCGCGAAAATGAAAACAAGGTGAGTGAAATGAAGGTTGGAATGGAATGGAAGAAGGGGCGGGAAGAAGGCTTCTGAGGCGTGTGGTGTGGCTGGATGAGCCCTGAAGGGGACGGGTGTCATGTTGGAGTGAGCTATCTTTGTGGCGTGACGGGGAGGTGTGTATCGTCGTTGGCTGAACTGACTGAAAGTGTTTTTGCTGTCACGACACGGTCAGCACGCTGTGGGGCGACGTCGCCGCGAGGGCATGCGGACGGCGTAACGTGATGAAGAGAGTAAAGTTTGTTTAGATCGGGAAGTGACAGCGGTATGTACGGCAACAATCAACCACGAGGGTTCAAGGCCGCCGACCCAGACCATGAGCACGAGAAGGTTGAGACAATCGCATCTCTGCGGCGCAGTGTCAGCGGTGGCATGATTAGCTTAGTGGTGATCGATATGAGAGAGGGTCTGTGATTGGCTCCGAGGGTTGGATGGCGGCCGTGAAGGAGAGGTTAATGTAGAGAAAAAAGGAATAGGTCAGGGTTCTTGTGGCACTGGCGCTTGAAGCGGGGAAAGGGAAATCGGAATTGGACAATACGCCAC
>JBBPMD010000708.1:0-15298 GCA_038090095.1 Zangia roseola | reverse complement strand
AGCAGCCCCGGTTGAGAGCCACGTGGGTGCTGTCGTGGTGCGTATCCACTTTCTTCCGCAGAAAGCACGGTGTTCACATGTATGGTTTTTGTGATAGGACTCTCCCAACGCGTGCGTCACGCTCGCGCTGCCCCTCGGTATCTTCGAGCACGTATGTCTAATTTTCTCGGTCACACGACGACTCGCTCAATCGTCTCACTACAGGATATCTTACCAAAGGAAGAGGGTCTAAAGAAGCTCGACTTTGGACAATGTGCGATCCGCAGCGACGGTATTCTTTAATCATTCGCTACTCCTATATCTGTACAAGGGGTTGTATGAATACAGCAATGTCATTGGAACGCACGCTAGCGCATACGAAAGGCATGTGTACTAGGATTGCATTTGCTCGACGAGCTTGAGATCTTGAGGCCCACACACCTCCCAAACCGCTTTCACCATCTCTGTTCCAGGATCCACATCACATACCCACTCGAACATCCCAGCTTGCTTGCCCTTCCGCCCACCCGTTGTCGACCACCGCGCCAAACATCCTTCCTTTACCGTCACGCTTCCCTCATCGATATTAGCCAATCCCGCAGGCTCCTTCAGCACGACTGTAATACGTGGATCCGCAGGCAACGGGACAGCGCTCCGCACGATGACACCCCGAATCGGTTCAGTATGTGTGTTATGAATGACCGTCGCGCTCGTGTACGTCGTTGTCGCTTTGCCTGTGAAACCCCCCATCGAGGGAAGTGCTTCTGGCGCACGGTTGTGGATCGTTTTCACGGCAGTGTCGACGGCGAGCGAGCATTCCAAAATCTGTGGCAATTCGGTGGTCTGATGTTGTGTTGCGGTCAGTCAGATGATCGCCACGGGAATGGAAACGTTGGACGCACTTGAATATTAACGGAAGAGACATGTTTATCGTTCAAATATGCCTTGACAGTCCCCGGCAGCAAGACGTAATCGCTGTTGTTCTTGACCTCACACTGGACATTGTCGATTCAGTATAGGTGAGAGTGGGGAATTGAATGATACACACTGTGTAGTACACGCGGGTGTCGACGTTGGGGACCACGACCCGCATGAACTCTGCATGAAGGGAGAGTGATGTCACCAGAACGTGATGCGCAGCGCGGTCAGATGGAATAAATATGCTCCCATTCGCGATGTGGGTTATTGGATCTTTGCCACTCTGAGTTCCCCAATGAGCAACATGTAAAATAAATGGGATGACAGATGGAACGTACGTGAGAAGTAAGTTGAGAGATTGCTTGGGATGGAACTGCCATTTCGCGCGTTTCCTCTATCATCGGAGCGGGGGCAACAGGGATTGAGCTGGGTGTGGGTGGCTCTGGAATCTGGTGCACTGATGCCCCTGCGGACCGGATACGTTGCGTATCTGGCGACTCGCGCTGAAGCGAAAGCGCAGCCCCAAAAACAGGAGCGGCGGGGGATGAACTGGCTGACTGGCCAAATGTCGAACCCCCAAATAGCCCACGCGTGGTAGAAAAGACCGGCACCGGAGCAGAGAGTCTGATATCAATCCTTTTTGGCTCGGGAACTTGAATCAACTGAGACACCCGGTCGGCCGTCGTCAGCGCTAAGCTTACATTATCCCAATTCTCGCCCGTCCACTGGGTGACCGAACATCGAAAGTCAAGCTTCACTGTTGGCGACGGTGTGATGCCTGCCATTGATATGCGGAGATCATACCCTGGCTGCCAGGAAACCGCTGCGACGACTAAAGGAAATCATCACCTCAGGGAGTGATTCAGGGCCTCGTAGCACGACGTACCGTAAGTGACCGTGAGCTCCGCAGCTTCCACAGGAACCTGGGTATTGCACGAGAGGATAGTGACGACCTTGAGAGGCAAATCTTGGCTGAGCTTGGAAAGTCGATTCGTTTCCTCTGTAATTTGATTGTCCAGACCAGCTACCTTGTCCTCTAGCGCCGCAACCACAGCAGAGCGGGCGATTCCGAGTTCAACAAATTCGCTCAAGAATGAAACCATCTGCGTAGCCTCTATTTGAGCTTGAGACTTGCATTGCGCGAGTGACTGCATGTAAGTGGTAAGAAAGTCGAGGCCCTGCTGCCTAAGGCGAAGTTCGTCTCGAAGTCGAGCCCGCTCCGCTTGCAGCCCGCGTAATGTCTCGCTGGAATTCTTCTCGGGATCGCAGACGTCGGAAATGTGATAGTGGTCGAGAATGGTCACGTTCCCAGACGCAGATGTGACTGAGACGTGAAGGGACTGATGACTGGCCGGGAGATGGATAATCTCAACGACCTGCGGTCCATCCTACAGTAATTTGGATCAGCAAAGAAGGCATAGTGGAATGGAAGGCGATCGCACCTGGGATCGGAGGAAGGATAAGGGAAAGGTACGTGTAACCTCAGCACTAGCATTGGCAGAGCCAAATAGTCCGGTAGAAGAGCTGAATAGTTTGACAGAGTTGATCGCGAACTGGTTCGCCTCTAGTACAGTCGTACTACCCTCCAAGAGAGTTCTGGTGCTCGCCGTGACCATCGTTACAGATACTGCGAGTCCGCAGAGGAAAAGTTGTGGGGGCTACTAATCGACAGGATTATGAACCGTTTGCGGCAAAAGGCGATGCAACGACGGCGCGCCGTGCTGCCTGTCACTGTAGCACCTGTGCGACAGGATTTTCGGCTGTGCCTATGAGTCATGCCACCAGGTCATTGAAATATTGACCGCAACCTTGAGAAAAGCTGGATGTTTGAAATGTTCACGGAAGAAAGGGAAGTCAACATCGCGTGTCGTGCCTCGGCTATAAGTTCGATGGGAAAACCTGGCTGCCAGTTGCTGGGCCGGGCCGAGACATTCCGGACAATATGGGTGAGTCACACTGGGAAATCGGACACTGGTACTCTCAGGGTAGTTGAGACCTTTAGCACTGTAAGATCATGAATAATGTATATCCGAACCCGTGATCTACACTACGGTGCCAGTGGGCGCGTAATCCTGTCGCACGGCGGAAGATGTATCGAACGCGAGAGTCGACTATGGCATAGGAAAAACACGAAATGACGCCATGAAAACAGAGTAGTTTAGGAGAGATCCTCAAGCGCCTCAAGCCTGACAACTTGCCTGACCATTGCAATCAGGACAATCACCAGTCACTACGTAGGAGTGTTAACTTGCCTGTCCCTGACTGCCTCTTGCCATCGTTGAAGTTTAGCAATCTCATGTAATTGGAATCCATAGATTCGTGGTCGATATTTATCTGCCTTCAAAGCGGCACCAGAAGTGCTAGCAGGTTCGCCGACAACTTCGGGCATGTCTGGTTCCTCCCTCGTGCGTCTGTTTCTCTTGCTTGAATCGGTCTCGTTGACCCGGGGAGGCTGCGGGGGTTCGACAGGACCTGCCTTAGGAGGGATGAGGTGTGGATAAACCATGAAGAGAAGATGCGGGAACGAGGTGCCGAAATAAGCCCCATCGATGGACCCATGTCGTGACGACTTTGGAGAGTAAACGTCTTCACAACGCCCGCAATACAGTTTGACTGATTTTTCGTAAGGAATGTCGCTTAGACCGACGGGCAGGAGAGGTTGGGATTGGCACAGGACTCTAGGACATCGGCCAAAGTCTACTCGTTTGAACTTTTCAAGCTGGAGGGTGTCAAGGTTCGAGCTTTGAGGGAGGGTCATATACACACCATTTTTGCGAGACCGCGTGCCGTGACAATCCACCGCGCATGAATCAGGCCATACAACAGGCGAGCCTGGACATCTAGTGCACCACGGAGTTCATCCTGTATGTCGTCATCTGTGAGATGAGTTAGAGTTGACTCATACTGCGGAAAGTAGAGACCAACCGAGGTTATCTGTGATCAGATCAAGGGCTTGTGCGTAGTTGGTAACCTCGTTGTTGAGGCCAGTCAAGTTGAACCTATCGAGGATATAATCCTCTTCAACTTCACAGAAGTATTCGTTGCCTTTTGAAGACAGAAACCAAGATATCCACTTTCCACAGGAACTGGTCAGATTCGTTCGGATGGATGTTTGCACGGCTCACCGAGCTAGACAATCGTGTCAGTGAAGCGATTTGATGAGACGGCTACCAAGACCTACTTGGAATAGTCAGAATCAGAGCCTGTGGAGGCATCGTCCACTGCACGACCGAGCATGGAGGAGGCGGAAGGTAGCAATCAGGAAGTGGCTGTGCAACAAGCTTGCTACCAAGTTCACACGGTAACATTCATTAGATCTCATGCAAGGTGCTGTCGTTCTGGACATGCCAACAGACATTCGTCCTCTCCCCTTCAATCTGGAAGAAACCGATTCAGAAAAAAACATACATCGAGGAATCACCTCGTTGACGGTCGGCGTTCCCAGTGCGAGCAAAACTCAACGGACTGATACACCACGACCACCACCGCTGGGGAGAACCCCCGAGTTTTTCTTTTATTACCTAGTGGCCGCGATTGTCGTCCCTTTTATGGTATGGGTACCCGTGAATTTGAGCTCGCGTGCGTCACTTCATCATAAACCGTACTTACCGCCCTCATCTGGATGTCAAATGCAGCTACGCACGCAAACTATGCATTCTTTCATTTGAAACTGAGTCGCGGCTGGTTCTTCGGTCGTCAAGTCGTAAGCATTTTCATTCGACGAAATGGAGTACTTCAAACGTGATGTAACACCCATCCAGGACAACAGTGATGCTCAATATCGTGCCTTTCGAAACAACATACCTGCACTGTCCTTTGTGGTTCTCTTATACGTTGCTCTCAAATCAATATATACCCGGATCGCAACCCGCTCCATATCAGCAACACCAGCGGATCAAACTTTCCTTGTGCCTTTTATTATTTTATTTGCTATAGTATTCCTCATCGGGCTACATGGAACAAGTACTTTGAAGATATTTATCATTTTGACTGCCAATTATCACATTGGAAAATCATTCGCTAAATCGCCAGCTGGTCCGGTCCTAACTTGGATCTTTAACTTTCTCGTACTCTTTGCGAACGAACGGAATGATGGATACCTCTTTGCAAGTCTTCACCCCGCTTTGGCACCATTGGTACGCGAGTCGTTGATTTGTGTTTTGTAACCTTATGTCTTGTCAGGATACATTCGAAGGACTTTACCCCCGCTGGCAAATCAGCTTCAATATCACGATGCTGAGATTGGTATCGTTCAACATGGATTATTACTGGGCATCTACTTCATCTCACCTACCAGAGGTTCGTGTTTATTGATCGACCGAACAGTATCCTTAATCACCTACTACAGCCTGAGTCAACGCTCACCGAAAAGCAAAGAAGTGCTCTTCCTCATTCCCTCGAACACTATACCTATGCGAACTATCTTGCATATGTGTTGTTCGCCCCACTATATATTGCCGGTCCGATCTTGACGTTTAATAACTTCATGTGGCAGGTCCTCTTATTTTCCTTGTGCTGTCCCAGCTAGTCATTTAGTCGAAAACCCTTCAGCTTCGTCGACCAGTTAACATCCGACCTCGAGCTCTCGTGGGCTACCTGACGAGGTTTCTCGTCTGCCTACTGATCATGGAGTTCATTCTCCACTATATGTACGTAGTCGCCATTAAGGACACGAAGGCTTGGCAGGGTGACACGCCTCTCGAGCTGAGCATGATTGGCTTTTGGAACCTGATGATCGTCTGGCTTAAAGTGAAACCTCCGCTTCGCTGCATTTCTTCGTCTTCTCATGCCGTCCTGTTAGCTTCTGATTCCCTGGAGATTTTTCCGACTGTGGTCCCTTGCAAGTGGGATCGATCCGCCCGAGAACATGGTGCGATGTATGGCCAACAACTACTCTACACTAGGCTTTTGGCGAAGTTGGCACCGTTCGTATAACCTGTGGATAGTTCGGTAATAGGCTGGTAGATTCTGAATCAGCATTCACTGACTTGTCGCAGGTACATCTATGTTCCGCTTGGGGGCACCAAAAACGTCGCCGTCACCACAGCACTCATTTTCACGTTCGTGGCGCTGTGGCACGATCTCTCATTCCGCCTGCTCGCATGGGGTTGGCTTGTCAGCTTGTTCATCCTCCCGGAGTTATTAGCCGGAATCTTACTCCCACAATCCAAGGTCCGGCTCAATCTTGCATAAGAAGTCTTCTTACTCACCTTTCGCACAAACAGTATGGACGGAAAACATGGTACCGGCACATCTGTGCATGTGGAGGCGTCCTTAATGTCCTCACAATGATTACTGCAAATCTGGTGGGCTTCGTCATCGGGACAGACGGCATCTTATACATGGTTAGAGAAGTCACAGAAAGTTTTCAAGGTGACGTCATGCAATTTTCGTTCATTCGCCGTGACTCAACTTGGACCTGAATATGGTCTTTCAATGCTTCATACGATGACCTGCCTGTTTGAAAAGGCCTCCGATTCTTAATCAGTGCGTGTGCGTGTCTATTCGTGGGCGTCCAGTTGATGTTCGAATACCGGTGCGTCATTGATTTTCTTTCTGTGAGATTTTCTTGGCAATGAGTGTCTCACACGTTAATAGTGAGGAAGAGATGCGGCGCGGGATCTTCCGAAGATGTTGATAGGTTGCTTTGAATCGTGTTTGACTGGACTCATCGACATGCATGTGGCGTATCTGCCCATAAACATATCTTCACTGACCATGGAATGTGTGATCAGGGTTCTGGGAACGTTACCTAGATTTCGTGTACCATGTCTTCACCCGAGTACAACATCCTTTTTCCGGTTTCTACAGAGGGGACCGAACCAAGCTCATTATGCACTACGAGTAAGAATATATCTTTTTTTCTTCTTGAAATGTAATTGTTTTAACTCTGCCGCAGATCCCGCATCCGGAGTCTACGCTGGGAATTATGTGAGGCGATCAGTAGCACTCTGCGCACTTCGCCCGGTGGTTCGCAGCCACCGAAACAAATGTGTATAGTCCCCGCTGACATGGATTCAGGGACCGTCGGCTCTTTGCTTGCTGTGCATCCCCAGACTGTGGCATTTGTCGCATGTGTATGAAAGATCTCGTGGGACCAAGGTTTCCTCGGGTGAACTGTTCCGCCGAATACTTTTCAACCGGCTTTCTAGGCGGACAAAGACTCCTTCGCGTCCCGTGCTTGCTCTCGTGAAATGTGTCTCGGTCTTCCATGACCGACAAACGGGAGGGGTGATGAATCACGGTGTCCACGCGACCATTTCGTGGTTTCCTGTGCGCACACAGGTGTTGACTGTTTGCGAATCTGAGGGCTACGGAGCCCGACACTGCCGTTTGGGAACAAAACGTCATATGGACATGCGAATGCCATCTCCAATCGCCTCCGCGCCTTGTGATCCGTGATCACCCCCCTGGAGTATTTACAGCAATGACGGGAGAACCGTACTATACTTGAAGCACGCCGGGGTTCATTAAACTGGGCGGTTTCGCTATAAACAACCATGCCGAGCGAGTGCCCAACAGGGAAGATCCATACATCAGCTTGTCCGCCGCCTCGCTGTCATGTCGTATCACCCAGCGATTGGTCAGTTCTCTCCATTCTAGCCTACACGAATGAGTACTGACATGCCAGGGGGTAGTAGTGTGTGAATCGAGCAACGCAACGGTTGCCTCCATCTGTTGCTCACAGCTGGGTGTTTCACTCACGATGAGCACGTCGACCATGACTATGTTGTATCAGAGCGCATCGGCCCCGACGGACACACCACTCACGACGTGTACATGGACCCCTGACTCAGAGTCGGACTTCGGAGCTGAGTTGGAAAAGTGGTTGAGCTGCGCTAGCCAGTTCGCAAACGTCACTCAGGATATCAACATGGATAGCTTTTGCACGTTACCCTCATTAAGCATGCCGAGTCCGGGACCGCCGTCTGGTGGAGCAACGGCGAAAGGGCAGATGAAGCGCGTTAGCTTGATGGCATCCCTGTCATTTGCTATTCTGATGGTATTAGCCGTTCCATAAAGTAATTTATGGCATCATTAGACTGGGGGGTGGTTCACGTGGAGAAAGTCGGGATTGCCGTTACAAACATAACTACCTTTACTATCCGGTTTATAATCTACCGTGGGCTAGTACCTCCCAACGTACCCACCCAAATACTTACCAGATACATTCAAACATTCCTGTGGGTGATCGAGGTGTCTACGTACCATGCAAGCCGTGTACAGCAGCTAGAGAAAGAGAACCAAATCCGTGACCATCAATAACGGTGCAGGGTCGGTGTTCACATCAATCCGAAGTCTCCCCGAGATAGCAGTGCAGGTTCCCCTCGCCCCGAGGACCATGCGAATACGGTCATCCTGAGAAGAGGTCGAATTTGCATGAAATATCTGCGAGAGAGCTGTGCTATTCCGCCACCCCCCGGAATTCGCCATGCTTGATGGTGTATAAAGATCCGCACTCCCTTCAGGGCGAGTAGCCAACTCAGAAAATCCCCTAAATCATACTGGCCGTTGGCTTGCGAACATGTCAGGCGGAGCTTCGATAGGTCAGTTTTATCCATTCCAAGCGAGGCGCATGAGTACTGACCGGACAACTGGGGTTGGTGGTAGTATGTGAATCGAGCAACGCAACGGTCGCCTCCATCTGCTGCTCGCAGATGGGTGTTCCTCTCACAATGAGAAAAACGACTATGACCGTCGTGTATACAACCGCCCCATCAGTCGGAGTCCCCACACAATTCACGACGTGTACCTGGACTCCTTACTCGAGCTCGGACTCCCAAGCCGAGATAGAAAAGTGGTTGTTCTGCACAGACCAATTCGTAAACGACACCCAGAACATCAACATGGAAGCCTTTTGCATGGCACCCACACGCCAGCCGGGGGCGGCAACAGCGAGGCGGCTGGTGGCGCGCACTAGCCTGATAGTGTTTGTGGTCTTCACTGTTCTTATGGTACTAGTTGTCTAGTAAAGTTACTTTAGTTGTAGCAATGCCAGTAGCCGGGGAGCGGGGATATTATAATTACTGTATGGAATGTGAGAATTACCGTTGTGGCTCGGCTCCCACACCCTGACCGCGTGCGTTCGCATTAATGTCGTGCACGCAGCTCTGTGGCTGTGGAAGCGGATACAAAGCTTCGAAGCGATATCAGGTACCCACATAGATTTGCTGGATGACTGAGGAATCTCGTATACCACCCAAGATAACTTGCTCTCGGGTCCACTCGAGTCACGGGATGTAAGATGACGGGGAGTGCGGCCCGTAGATGGCAGTTGGAGGGAAAGAACCAAGCGAATGATGATCGCCGCATGTCCGGAGGTCCGAATCCCCGCTGGCAGGATGGCAGTGCAGGTTTCCGGCCGGTTGGATCGGGATTGAAGTATCTGCGACTGGACCAAACTCATCCACCAGAGTCCACTGTGCACGCGACGTATAAAAATCAACATCGGCAACTTCAACGGCAGCAAGCGGCTAGCATGAAAGACCTCGATCATACTGCCCCTTAGTTTCAAGTTGTTAATATGTCGGCCGTGTCTTCGATAGGTCGGTTCGTTCATTCTACCTGAGGCGCACGAGATCTGACAAGGAAAATTGGATGAGGATGTAGTATGTGAATCAAACAATGCGACAATCACCTCCATTTGTTGCTCACAGATGGGTATTTCGCTCACGACGAGCACATCGACCAAGACAATCTTGTATCAAAGCGCATCGGCCCCGACGGGCACACCACTCACAATGTGTACATGGACTCCTTACTCGGAGCCGGACTTCCAAGTCGAGATACAAAGGTGGTTGTCCTGCGTTAGCCAGTTTGTGAATGATACCTAATTTTATCCACACGAACACGTATTGCATGGGACTCGGAGGGGCATCCCAGCCAGGACCGCCATCCGGTGCTGCAGTGAAATTCCCTGTGATGTGCATCAGTACGATGGCGCTTGTGGTTTTCGTTGTTATATTATATAACTATCCGGTAAGGTTATTCGATGGGCTATCGAGCAATTAAGTAACGGAAAGATTACACTTTGCTGTTCAATAATTTAGTTATCTCATGCACCTCACCAACGAACAAGTGCAATTTTCGTTCATTCGTTGTGACTCAACTTGGACCTGAATATGGTATTTCAATGTTTCATACGATGACCTGCCTGTTTGAATAGGCCTCCGATTCTTAATCACTGAGTGCGTGTACGTTTCTATTCGTGGGCGTCCAGTTGATGTTCGAATACCGGTGCGTCGTTGATTTTCTTTCTATGAGACTTCCTTGGCAATGAGTGTCTCACACGTTACATAATAGTGAGGAAGAAATGCGGCGCGGGATCTTCCGAAGATGTTGACGGGTTGCTTTGAATCGTGTTTGACTGGATTCATCGACATGTATGCGGCATATCTGCCCGTAAACACATCTTCACTGTCCATGTAGTGTGTGATCAGGGTTCTGGTAACGTTATCTAGATTTCGTGTACCATGTCTTCACCCGAACACAACATCCTTTTTCTGGTTTCTACAGAGGGGACCGCACCAAGCCCGAAATCACCTATCATTATGCACTACGAGTAAGGGTATGTCTTTTTTTCTTTTTCTTGAAATGTAATTATTTGAACTCTGCCACAGATTCCGCATCCGGAGTCTACGCTGGGAATTATGTGAGGCAATCAGTGGCACTCTGTGCGCACTTCACTCGGTGGTTCGCAGCCACCGAAACAAATGTGCATAGTCCCCGCTGACATGGATTCAGGAACCGACAACTCTTTGCTTGCTGTACATCTCCGGACTGTGACGTTTGTCGCATGTGTATGAAAGATCTCGTAGGACAAGGTTTCCTCGGGTGAACTGTTCCGCCGAATACTTTTCAACCGGCTTTCTAGGCGGACAAAGACTCCTTCGCGTCCCGTGCTTGCTCTCGTGAAATGTGTCTTGGTCTTCCATGACCGACAAACGGGAGGGGTGATGAATCACGGTGTCCACGCGACCATTTCGTGGTTTCCTGTGCGCACAGGTGTTGACTGTTTTTGAATCTGAGGGCTACGGAGCCCGACAGTGCCGTTTGGGAACAAAACGTCATATGGACATGCGCATGTCATCTCCAATCGCCTCCGCGCCTTGTGATCAGTGATCACCACCCCTGGAGTATTTACAATAGTAGCGGGAGAACCGTACTATACTTGAAGCACGCCGGGGTTCATTAAACTGGGCGGTTTCGCTATAAACAACCATGCCGAGCGAGTGCCCAACAGGGAAGATCCATACATCATCTTGTCCGCTGCCTCGCTGTCATGTCGTACCAACCATCAATTGGTCAGTTCTCTCCATTCTAGCCTACACGAATGAGTGCTGACATGGGGGGTGGTAGTGTGTGAATCGAGCAACGCAACGGTTGCCTCCATCTGTTGCTCACAGATGGGTATTCCATTCACGATGGGCGCAACGACCATGACTATATCGTATCCAAGCGCATCGGCCCCGACAGTCACACCACTCACGACGTGTACATGGACCCCTGACTCAGAGTCGGACTTCCAAGCCGAGCTGAGAGAGTGGTTGAACTGCACTATCCAGTTCGCGAATGTCACTCAGGGTATCAACGTGGATGACTTTTGCACGACGTTACTACCCTCATTAAGCATGCCAATTCCGGGACCATCATCTGGTGCAGCAACGGCGTTACCCTCTTTAAGCATCCCGACTCCGACACCATCATCTGGTGCAGCAACGGCGAGAGGGCCGATGAAGCGCGTTAGCTTGATGGTGTCCCTGTCATTTGCTATCCTGATGGCATTAGCCGTTCCATAAAGTAATTTATGGCGTCATTAGACTAGAGAGTGGTTCACGTGGAGAAAGTCGGGATTACTGTTATAAATATAACTACCTTTACTATCCGGTTTATAATCTACCATGGACTACTACTAGTACCTCCCAACGTAGTACTCACCCAAATACTTACCCAGATACATTCAAACATTCCTGTGGGTGATCGAAGAGTCTCGCACCATGCGAGCCGCGTACAGCAGCTAGAGAAAGAGAACCAAATCCGTGATCCTCAATAACGGTACACGGTCGGTGTTTACATCAATCCGAAGTCTCTCCAAGATGGCAGTGCAGGTTCCCCGACGAGGACCATTCAAATGCGGCCATCCTGAGCACCGGAATTCACCATGCTTGCCAGTGACGGTGTATAAAGGTCCGCACCCCTTCAGGGCAAGTAGCCAACTCAGAAAATCCCTTAAATCATACTGCCCGTTGGCTTGCGAACATGTCAGGCGGAGCTTCGATAGGTCAGTTTTATCCATTCCAAACGAGGCGCATGAGTACTGACCGGACAACTGGGGTTGGCGGTAGTATGTGAATCGAACAATGCAACAGTCGCCTCCATCTGCTGCTCGCAGATGGGTGTTCCTCTCACAATGAGCACAACGACTATGACCATCGTGTATCCAATTGCCCCATCAGTCGGAAACCCCACACAATTCATGATGTGTACCTGGACTCCTTACTCGAGCTCGGACTTCCAAGCCGAGATAGCAAAGTGGTTGTTCTGCGCCGACCAATTCGCAAATGACACCCAGAATATTGACATGGAAGCCTTTTGCACGACACCCGGGCCACACCGGTCGGGATCGGCAACAGCGAGACGGCCGGTGGAGCGCACTAGCCTGATGGCGTTTGTAGTCTTCACTGTTCTGATGGTACTGGTTGTCTAGTAAAGTTACTTTAGTTGTAGCAATGGTCAGGGAGTGATTTGCGGTGGGGATACCATAATTACTGCATAGAATGTGAGAATTACTGTTGTGGCTCAGCAAATCCATGTGGGCACCTGATAACGCTTATGATCAGCGGCTTCACTTTGTATCCGCCTCCACAGCCACAACTGTATGGACGACACTATCTTGTAATGCGAATGTGGCACGCGGTCAGGGCGTGGGAGCCGACGCATCTTGTTATCCTGGTTCCGATTTCCAGGTGCGTTCCTGAGCGTTTAGATCACATCCACCGCCACATAGCAGTCGCCACCGCGAGGTCTGCTGTCGGAGACTAGTGCCTCCCGGAGAATTGTCTCTTGTATACCGCCCAAGATAGCTTGCTCTCGGGGTCCACTCGAGTCATGATATGTAAGGTGACGGTGAGCGCAGCCCGTAAATGGCAGTTGGAGGGAAATAATCTCGTGAACCATGAGGCATGATCGCTGCATGTCCACAGGTCCAAATCCCACTGGCAATATAAAAATCAATATCGGCAACTTCAATGGCAGCGAGCGACTAGCACGAAAGATCTCCTCAATCATACAGCCCCTTACCTTCAAGCCGTTAATATGTCGACCGTGGCTTCGATAGGTCAGTTTGTTCATTCTACCCGAGGCGCACGAGATCTGATATGGACAACTGGCTGGGGGTCACGATGTAGTATGCGAATCAAACAATGCGACAATCGCCTTCATCTGTTGCGCGCAGATTGGTGTCCCGCTCATAATAAGTACATCAACCATGACCACCTTGCATCCGAGCGCCTCAGCCCCCACCGACACGCCAGTCACGATGTGTACATGGACTCCTTACTCGGAGCCGGACTTCCAAGTCGAGATACAAAAGTGGTTGTCCTGCGTTAGCCAGTTCACAAATGATACCCAATTTATCAATACAAACACGTATTGCACGGGACTCGGAGGGGCACCCCAGTCAGGACCGTCATCCGGTGCTGCAGTGAAATGGCCTGTGATGTGCATCAGGACGATGGCGCTTGTGGTTTTCGTTGTTATATTACATAACTATCCAGCAAAGTTATTCGATGGACTATAGAGCAATTAACGGAAAGATTACTGTCAGACACTTTGCTGTTCAATTAGTCATCTCACGCACCAGATGCACAAATAGTAGTCCACGCGCATGCGTTGCAGCCACCGAACAAGAGGGACCGGATAATCCTGTCACTGCCATCAGGAATCAACACGTATTGTCTTGCTGTACATCCCGGAACTAAATCAGTCGCAGGAAGTCTGACATCCTTCCGGTGCATAGAATGTCTACCCGAATACAGTTATAGAACTTGATTATGAAGATGTACCTGATGACGGTGAATGCAAGCCGCGGGTGTCATTTGAAGAGAAGAGGCCTAATTCGTGACAGTCGCATCTTCTAGCTCTTCTGCAGACCGTGAAAAGAGATGCTGTACTGAGATTTAGATCAAGAATACTGTGCTTTCCCGGGAGGAACTGCACGCAAAACTGGAGGGTTCGTCAAGGACCGAGGTGGGAGTAAGTAGCCCGGAGAGGGTTTATTTGACCTTGTTGTCACACCCTCCTCGCATCCGCCGTTCGTGCCGCAATTTGTCCATGCAGACGAGCCTGGCAAACTTAGCAACTGTCGGGAGTGTTGAAAACGACGCAATCTATTGATACCGCACCCGTCCGCGCCGTGCGCAGGCTACAAGCTGCATCACCCATGAATCATAGGGAATTAGAAGGGATGTGTTTGCGGACGCGTCATGCTTGGCTCTCGTGCGACCTTAAAATTAACAGCGATCATAGCGAGAAGGACACAGATCTAGAACCGGCTGTTGTGGAAGGTTTGGCCAGCTAACATGAGGCGGCCTCTGCTCGGCGAGGACCGTATCCTCAAATCGTTACTCCGTATCTCATTCTATTGTAATCAAGTTTTCTCCTCTGCCACGTCCCAACATCTACTCTGCATTTCCGGATCGTACATCCCGATGCCAGATATCAGTAACGAAGATGAAACTATCAGAGTGAGTGAGGCGCGATAGTCAAATTATAGGACTTGGTAAGACGAGCCCCCACCAGAATCTGGCAAAGTATGTCCACGAGGACTTGCCTAGTGCCCTACGAACCTATGTCTTCAGTAACATGCCGGCTCGCTTGCTCGACCTCCGCGATTTGGGCGGTATCCAGATCATCGATCGTTCGAGTGTCTACGCTTGTCTCGCGAAGGAGGTTGAGGAATATGATGAAGAGAAGGTCCGTAAGCGGATCCTAGAGATGCCGGATAAATCCCTGTTGGATCATTCAAAGTTATCTGCGATGATCGCCGAAGAAATCGCTGGATACGCCATTCTCTCTCATAGATGGTTGGACATCGGCGAGATCATATTCAACCAGATGGCTGGGAAATCATCTTTTCAAGTCCCTGATCCAAAATACGGACAGCACGCGGATGGCCTGAAGAAGTTGCGCAAGTTCTGCGAGACAGCCAAACAGCTGAAGTGCGATTTCGCATGGGCGGATACCTGCTGCATCGATAAAACTAGCAGCTCAGAATTAGATGAAGCCATTCGTTCCATGTTTCGCTGGTATCGCAACGCACGCGTCTGCATCGTCTATCTTGCGGGGACATCCTCTGTCGACAAGCTTGAGGAGGATGTGTGGTTTACGCGTGGATGGACGC
>JBBPMD010000707.1:0-15301 GCA_038090095.1 Zangia roseola | reverse complement strand
TGGAACTGTAGCTGAAAAGTCGACCGCTCTTGATCCCGACAATGCCGTGAACATTGCAGCAAGAGGCCACGATGACGGTCGACGGTGGAAGAGGAGGCGAGGGAGTCTCAGGCGCAAGACGGACTTTTATCTCAGAAAGCCAAAAAGAGGAAACAGAGAGCCACACGACTCGGATCGATCGGAGGTGATGCGTGATGGGCCTGATTTGAAGATAGGGAGAAGAAGCCACGCGGCACGCAGTGCGATGTGCAACTGAAAACGGACGGCAGCTCCACTTTCCGCAACGGGGCAATGACATGGGGCACGATCAAACGAGCAGATGGTGCTTTATATATTAGATGACTGGAATACAACCAACTAAAACAACAGTTTTATGAACAGAATATGTCGGAGCTCATCACCCATTGTATGTACAACCCACAGTCCTACCACAAAACACGAAAAAAGGAGTGATTAGAAAACACCTGAATTCACGTGCGTGTTGCTCGCTTCCGGTTGGAGCGCCGAAGTGGTGTTACATGTGGAATTGAAGACAATCTATGTATGTGTCAACATCAACCACAAGTAACAAGGATACGCTCACACTGAACCAACTCACTGAGATACTTTCTCCGTTATTGCCCTTGTCGTCTTGCCCAGTGTGGCCACGGTAGTGTAAGCGGGAGTGACCACACCTTGCAGGGTATTGCGAAGATACTCGTAATCAGGTCGCTCGGTGAAAGCAAGATGGCGGGAATAATCGAAGACAGCGGTCAGCACAACAGGAACTGTGCAAACACCAGGATCTGTTAGGAATACTCGTTTGGACTTGAGGATTGCTGAACGCGAAGGACCTCGACTGTCCTGTGAGAGCCATGGAAGCGAGCCTTGCTGAAGGAATATGAGAGTGTATGCGAGGGACTCGATATCATCCCGACGTCCCTGTTGCACACCAAGGTGACTGTTGAGGGAAGCGAAGGCAGGAGTACCGATGAAAGGAAGATGTTCTTGCATTGAAATATGAATACATGATGATGGGTCACGATAGCACTGAGCGATGCCAAAATCGACAAGAAAAATTGAATCCTGGGACCCTCCAAGACCCATCAGGATGTTCTGTGGCTTGATGTCCCTGTGAATGAAGTTTCGGGAGTGTATGAATTCCAGGCAAGATATCTGTTTTTGGTGTGAATCATCGAGACATCACTGCATGCAGATAAAGGAGAACTGACTAATTGGACCCCAAGTTTTACGACCTGTGGGAGACTCAAGGGTGACGACATCTCTAAAAGGTGTTGCAGGGAAGGACCGAGGCTTTCAAAAACCATCACCTGGTAAGATCCCTCTGTCCCCACCCAAATAACACGTGGTATTCCGATACCGCCTTGAAGTTTTTTGAGGACTTCATATTCGTGCTCCAAAGAAGACGTGGCCTCAAAATCTGCACCGCAAGGCTCCAACTTAATCGCTACCACCACATCTGTAAGTATATCCCGTGCGCTGTAAACTGTGGCTACAAAGAATGATTCAGTAAGTTCATCACAACAAATGAGATTCGAACTTTAAATTCCAGAAACTTCCAACTTACAATCAGATCCCGTTCCCAGTTTCACCCCAACCTGGTACCTACCATCCACGCGGACAATTTCGGCTGCCATGCGGGCTCCGAGTTCTCCAAATAGGAAACCTGGTATATCTTAGTGAGTCTCTGATTGATCATTGAACTGAGAATACGACTGCATTACCGGTGTTGCTGAAAGGAGAGTGAAGGAGTTCAGAAAAGCTGAAGCACCACTTGAAGGTTTGTTTGATGGGATGTTTGAAATGTTCTGACGGAGTCTGACCGGTGGCATTTGCCTGCTCACTTAGTCATCGACTCAGCCGCTCAGCGCTGTGCGGCGGATCCCGCTTCGCTCTCCATGACGGCTCTCCTGATGTGATACCGTCGACAGAGGGGCCACTTTTACTCTGGTGAAACGGCGCAGACTTCACGGAGATCCTATAATAGACAGATCGGTGCGTCATCTCACCTCGCACTGCCTTCAAGAGCAATAACCCTTCTCAACTGCTCACCCCCATGTCTCTCACAGCGACTGAAGGCTCGGGCCTCGCCTACACATATTATTCACCAAGCACATTCCACCCACTGATTCACTCTCGTGGGACTGATGCAGGCGCAGCAGCAAAGACACAGGCGGCACCGATATCTATTAACGCTCAAACGTCGATCATACCCAAAATTGTTTCAAAACAGTCTTCTGACCAGTCCACGACACAAGCTCTCTCATCCAAGAGTAAGTATCTATCATTTAATCCAACCAAAATGCCACTCACGTTGCAACAGTCGTACCATCTCTCCTTGGTCTATTATCCAGGCTTTCTGACATTGGGATCGACAATTTCCCCACATCAGGTAGGTTTGAGATCACTTGACTCCGTCATGGACCCATGTTCCATGAGATTTAATTCACGCCTCCTCACAAGCTCTCTTCCAGAAAGATTCCATACCATCCTAAAGTATCTTGTGTTCCGTAGGGACGAGCACGATTCGTCTGATACATTAGTAAAGGTTTGTACATACCTGTGACGCAATGACCGAATTCCATTCAAGCCGTTAATATGTTCCGATTCCGTAGGTTTTTGAAGGCTGTACCCTGCGCGAACTCGCTGTTGTCTCCGATATCTTAGAGAAAGATATTATCCTTGTGAAACCAAGGTATGGTACATGTTACACATATTGATTGGTCTCGGTTACTCAAAATTCAATAGGTTAACTCGTTCTAACGACACCCTCATTGTCCAGTGGGCAAGACCAGCCCACGAATCCGTTCTAACTAGGTTGAGTCATGCATTCATCCTGATGGTTAGCAGCCTCCCCTATAACGAAGAGCTTGTTTCCCCCATGGTGGAGATGAACTATAAACTTGAGTCCGCAGATGGAAAATTTGGTGCAGTACCAGATATCGCGCTAACACTCTCACGTCTGTCGGGAAAGCGCTTGGGTACTGAAGTGGTGTTCCTGGGTGAATGCGCGTTCTCCCAGGACCAAGAAACACTGGAGAGTAAACTACAACAGGAGATCGATGCACACCAGGAAGTTGTGATGGTAATGATGGCCATCCTCGAAGAGCGCAAATATCAGTCTCCTAAGGAAGGCTTGGCCGCATGGAAACGATTTTGTCGTGTCAACGAGTGCACACTCGAGCAGTTCTTGGAGTTAGCGATGCCGTCTGCGGAGGATGCACAATTCCTTGGACCAGTTGTAGTCGAGCAGCACCCATGGTGCCAAATTTATGCTGTCAACTATTACGTTTGGGTCAAGGATGGTGAACAGAAGATCAACATCGCCGAGCGAGGTGCCAGGGTGATGGCTAATGGCGTAAGTGAGCAGCAATACTGTTGTACTCGTGACTCAGAAGAACCTTAGACACTGTTTCCAGACCTTGATGTGGTCTCAGTGGATATTATGATTTGCTGGGGGTTACGGAGGGTCAGAGATGCCATTGTGGACTACTCCAAGAGACTGGATCCCCATGTTGATACTGCAGACCTCGAGGCCACTCTAATGTCGTGGAACTTCAATTGGCGTCTCTGTCGGATCAGCATCGCCAATGCAGCCGAGCGCACTGCATATGAGAGGTATCAGGATTGGGTTAATGAAAACTTTCGGGGTAGCAAACGCTCGATTGATGACGTGGATGATGCCAGTTACGTTCCCTCCTCCATATCTAGTTCCAACTCATCTAGTTCCTCTCCGGCTCCTTCTCGCATCAAGACTCGCGCTGCGCGGCGTGCCCGAATGGAGCAAGATTCTTGAGAACATGTCGTCCGCATCACTGCTCATCTCGCCATGTGACCATATCTCTGACAAATTGTATGACTTGTATCAGTTGTATGTCATTTCCCCGTGTTTGCCTGAAGTATGGACCAAGGCTGTGTATCTTGTATCTTGTAATAGCGCCGTTGTTGTGACTCGTCATAGTACTCGAATTTGATACTCATCGACTCAGCATGATCGGGCCGACTCTGGGAACATTCAAGGCACGATTCGGTCGCAATCTTTTTTTCGCTTTACTACAAGTCTACAACTTGGTTGGCTGCTCAACCCTAGTGTGCCATGGCAGAATATGTTGTAATCGGTCGCTAAAAAGTGGTCTGCCACGAGTTTCTACCATAGTCACTGCCAGTGCACAACTCAAACCGAAACTTTGACACAATGTATGCTACATGCGTCTAGCACCATACATAATCAAGATTCCAGTATTTATTCCAACGTCCTGCTGCCCAAACAGTCAGTCCAACTTCCTCTCCCTCAAACTCTTGCTCCTCTTTTGACGTTATGGTTCGCAGTCGTGGTCGTGGTTGGGGTCACCATACTGTGGCTGTTGCACAAACTGGCAACGGTTCCGATCCGACAGTTGTCCCAGTGGACCCCGTCACAGACAAACAGAGGCCTCAAAGGAGTCGCCGTCCTCCTCAACGCTTCAGGGAATCTACAGGCTCAGACAGGGAAGATTTCGCCTTGGAACTCGATATCTTAGACTCACCAGATGAAATGGAGTCTGGTGCGCACCATGCACCATCTAATGGAACTCCGAACATGGCTAATGATTCCACCAACATACCTAATGACCGTAACTCTCCTGCTACTGCTGATTCCTCCAAGCCACGTCTGACTCTCACCGATCGGTCCGATCTCATGACTACACAGGGCAGGAAGTTGGCCCTAGACATTAAATTTTTCTTCAATAGGGAAGAGGAAGGATCGTTTTGCAAGTTCTGCAGGTGAGTCCGGATGCATACCGACTATGATCTCTATTGACTCAGGCTGGATAAACCATCAGTACGGCCCCACTACGTCGACATCTACTATGCGTGGTCATCTTGATGCGCACCCGCAACTGTACCTAGAACAAGTGGAGTTGGGTAACTGGCTGGTTACCGCCAAGTTTGCCAAACTTGCTTTCATCGCGGGTTACACGCTGAAGATGCTGAAGGAAATTGAGACAAACACTCTAAAGTTGAGCGAATGTGTAGTGGAAGTGTTTAAGAAGAGCTGTTGCTCAGACAGTAGAATGAGTGGTAAAGCCAAGTATATTGTATGTAGCTAGTCAGTCACTAGACCGCTACCCTACAATGTATAACACTACTAATATCACTGTACTAGCTAGTGCTTCGGGTAAATCATACTGTGGGGTTAAGTCCATAATTGGATACTAGATGCGCTGGCACTCCTGGCTCTGGCAACGTGTACGTTGGCGCGTCTTGGCTCACTGGCTCATCTCGGCTCTAGTGACAACGTGCTCTGGCTTACCTCTTATGGTAACCCTATCTTAGGGCAGCCTGGCTCTGGCACGTTCTCCTGATCATAATGATGGTGAGTGAAAGAATGAGACACCTGGCGAAAGACCAAGGGCTGTGTAGCCAATGGGAGAAAGACCAAGTAAACTTTGCTAGAGTCTACTGGCGCTGTTTGCATGGTATATATACTACTTTACATGTTTGTATCTATTTGTGCTGGGGCATAGGGTAGAGATAAGAGTTCTTAACGCCATTGGCTAAGTGTCATAGTGAGTCATGAGAAGCATTGCCTCGTGGGCTATGCGTGTATCATAAAGGCTGTGTGGAATGGAAGAGAAGCATTCGTGAGAATGTTCCCATTAGATCCATCCACGATAAATGAAGCGGTAATTAAAAAGGAAGCGTACATGTGGCAGCCAATCGGATCCTGTTCCGAGTACTGCCTTGGCATGAGGCGTAGCACGTGTAAGTCACGTGACTTAGAAAGTGAAGTTGTCAAAAAGCGTTGTCCCACTAGTGACCTTGTTGTTGTGAGCATAAGGATCGAAGAAGATAGGGGTTTGCGATGCGTTCGTAACAGAAATGATCTCTCAACCTGGTATCGACATTTACTGTCTCCCACCTGCTCCTCCCAAGGATTTGGATGGCCCACAGAAGCAAGCATTGGGTGCCGAGCTTCCTGAGTTCTCTCACGAAAGACTTTATGAGTATATAGTCCGGTTTCTGGTCGCTGAGGACCTGGTGCATTGTGCTGGATTTTTTGGTGCCTTTAGCTCATTGTGACCATGCTTCAGGCGATCAACAAGGTTGAATCTTCATATTTTTGTGAGCTTCTGCTCTTTGCGAGTTCCTGCGCTGGCAAACTGAAGGATTCCAACCTACCTCATCGCACGAAGACCCGAGAGCTTATTCTGAAGTCCTTTGGGTCGACTTTCACTACTCTGAAAGCTGATCTTGAGGTACATATCCAATGTTTTCCTCTCTTTGCAAAGTCATCTGATGTGTCGCGACATTATTAGGCATCATTGGGAGAAATATCAATCACGGCCGATGTTTGGTCGAGCAACCAGCTTGATCCCTATCTCTGTTACGATCCACATCGTACCATGATCCTATGGATCTCCCAATTTCATTTATCTAAATTGGATCTTCCATTTCTCTTGATCCTGATCTATCTTCCATTCCATCAACATGAGGCTCACTTCCATTCTAGCCACATCCTCATGATATCCTCATGTTCGCCTCATGGAACACACATGTAGCCGATACCTTGGACTCTTACATATTATTGTATGACAGTGCACTTACCATACTTAGTTACCCTTAGCCCTAGCACTGCCATCCTGTAACAGTATTTAGGTTAGCACTGAGCGACCTTAAGTCCTCAGTTCTTTTATACTCAATCTCTTTTGCCCAAGTAACCTTACTTGTGAAGTCTAAGTCAAGTCCTGCTCTACAAGCGATCCTTCATGTGACAGCTAGTGGTGGCCCTTGTGCCAGTAAACCCACAACATACTAATGAGTACCTATATCTGTCTCCAACTCCGGATACTGGTTTGGCCTGTTTCAATCTCGCTGTTATGGCACATTGGATTGGACAGGACCCTGAGGCTGGATCTTGCAAGCTGCATTTCAGGTTTGCACTCATTGGCTTTCACCATATCCCCAGAAGTCACACAGGTACTGCGCTTGCTCAAGCGCTGTTATACGTAATCGATCGTGCAGGAATCTCTGTCGAGAAGGTATGATTCAGCTCCCACCTTGGCATGTCAAGCAACTCAAGCCATGCGTATCGTTGTCAGATTGGTCATTTTACCCTGGACAACGCCGCGAATAATGATACCGCCATGACCAAACTTTCTAGGATCTTGCTCAAAGAACGAGAATTCACTTTCGACCCCATCAACCACCGGATACGCTGTTTACCGCACATTTACAATATCTGCGTCCAACATGTTCTCACCAACTACACTCACACCGATTTCAAGGACTGCCCACGGACCTGGAAGAATGCGCTGGGAACTGTAATCGACAGGGATGCATACGTGAGAAGTATTCGCAATCACCCAATTAGCCGTGGGAGGGGTGTTGTACGCGCCATTACCCACTCGAGTCTGCGCCAGCTCCAGTTCAAGCAAGCAATCAAGGCTGGAAACACGCAAGAATGGTTTGTTGATGAAGCTTGTCGACCTACCACCGTACCCAAACTTTGACTGTTGCTGGATGTCAAGATGCATTGGGATTCAACATACCATATGATCAATTGCTTGAGAGCCCTTCGTCCAGTGAGTTCCCTTTACTTCATTCATTTGAACCCCATGTACGACAATCATTACCTGTCAGGCTATTACTCAGTATCTGAACACTCCTCGCAATGTCACCCTCATGGAGCATCCATTGCAAACCATGGACTGGGAAGTGTTGCAGGACCTCAAGGTTCTTTTGGAGGTGAGTATTCGTGTGGTTTCCAACTCACCAGTGCATGAAAGAGTAAGACTCATTCCTCTTAGATTCCTTGTCTCGTGCAAAAGGCCATGTGTGGAGAAACTACCCCACTCCTCGGCGGTGCCGTGCCATCATTTGAAGCATTCATGGCAAAATGGGAACAGCTCTGCGATCAACCGAGTGTCCCCCAACTTTGACCACTCATCACTACTGGACTCCGTTGGGCTCAAACCTACTATGATCGGCTTTCCCGCAGCAAGGCCTATCTCTTTGCAATGTGTAGGTCTCTTCCATGTCTCGACACCCAAGTGTTGAACTGATCTTCGATGGACCTCGACTAGTTGTCGATCCATGCATCCGTCTTTCCTGGGTCGAGAAACATTGGGAAACGGAGATGATCGTTACTGCAAAAGCGGCCGTCTATCAGAAGGTAACTACAAGATGGACCGATCAACGAACAATGCTAACATATCAGCAGATGGAAGAATACGCTACCAATCCTATCTCCACTCCTAGGGAACCTACGGGTACTTCGAATCTCGACCAACCTCATGCTTTCGCTACACTTGGCGCAAGATATGGTCTTGTTGACATGGATATTGGGACCAACGAGCGAGTCGAGCAGTCCATTGACCAAGAATACAATGTGTATGTCACGTCCAATCCTGCTCATATCCACACAGATCCGGTAGGGTTTTGGGAGATGGAGCATGATCGTTACCCAACGATCTTCAGGATGGCGATGGATTACCTTCCGATCCAACCATCTGCTGTCCCGTGTGAACGTGCGTTCTCCTCCAGCAGCCTTACTGACACAAAGCATCGTAACTGCATAAGTCCTACCCTCATGGAGGCCCTCCAGATTCTCAAATTCTCACTGAAGAAACCCAAGCCTGATTTGAGATGGAGACTTACGAAAGAACAGGAGATGCTACCGTGTAGTGGGAATGACAAGATATTGGAAGAAGTGATTCTAACGCAGGGATCTGACGAGATTGACCGAGTGATCAGAGAGATTGTGGAGGAGGAAGGTGATGTGCCACCCCAAGCTGTCTTGGATTCTTAGTTGTGTCAATTGTATTCATGCTTTTCCAATGCTTCACATTTCTTTCAACACACACAGAACGTGATTACTGAACCTTGATTGATCTCCACGACTTCAACAAAGACGATGCAATGCAACAGTGTGCCACCATGACGATGACAACCAGATGGAGCATGCTACTACCGTCATGGCGATGTCGAAGGGGTCAATGGCAATACACCTTGTGGTTCACCGGTTTAAGTTGACTATTACAGGCTAGCCGGATTAGCCGAGCCGGCGGCTTAGATGAGATGCGACTTCGCTATGTTATGGTTAGCCAGCAATCGACTTCGGCTAAAGTCGGCTAAAGCCACGAGCTGTGGCAACACTACTTGTGCATCAGTAGGTCAAGAAACCAAGAAAGACAGAACCCTCATTCACTTGTTCAAATCTCCCACAAAGCAAGTGAATGCAAACATGGTAACTGCACCGAGTGCCAACCCCGAGGCAAACCATGTATATTCATGGAAAGCTGCCTTATCCACCTTTGCTGCAGGGTTGTTATGCCACAGCATTGGTTGGGCAGCATTTTTATTGAATTGGCTCTACAGCACTATCTCAAGAATAGCCTCCAGAGCCACAGTCAGGGCTGGAAGACCATTGACTTGGTGGTTTGTTCTTCATCACCTTGTCCAGTGGCACAAGAGGTGGTGAGTTGCCTGCCTACATTTTTGACCTGGTCAGAGATGCAGAGGAACTGTGTGCAATGTATTATGAAGTTGTGCAGTGGGACTCCCCGTCCACATGACTAAAAAGAATCAATGTACACCAGATATGAACGTACATGCCGATGGTGAGCTTCTTGGCAGATGATACAATTTCATCAGTTGGCACACCACTCCTACTTGGTAGATGTCAATAGTGGTGGTAGAATGGGACCCTGGCTTGCGGGAAGTTGGGGGAATGAGCTCATTGTACTCAGGCAAGCTGTTATGATAAAGCTGGGTAGGCCTTAGCATAGACTCAAAAGGCTCGTAGAGACTGAGGGAAGACGAGTAGGTAACAATGCTTGACAGGTGTTACTACACACGAGGGTTCAAGGATAGAGTCGCACAAGAGATTGTCAACTAAGGGAGGATCCAAGAGTGGCCAGACAATTGAGCATATGATTGAGTGGATCAAGAATGGAGAATACATGAAGAGTATCAAAGGTTTAAATAATGTCAGTGCGATGGCACAGACCAAGACCTGATATATCCAAGACAACAAAAGGGGATGAGTCATAGCATCGAAGAGCGGAAATTTGAGTCATAGGCTATGAGTCAAGATGTGGAAGCAACGGAAGATGACAAAAGATATCTGACATAAAGTATGCATCCATCAGATCAGTGGAATTAGAGTGAGTCAACAAAGATAGCGTAAGCGGGACTTGAACGGCGTACACATAAGCCCGAAGGCAGTGTCTGTGGTTACAAGCAGTAGTGAAGTAACAACAAACAACAAAGGAAAGAAAGAAAACATAACACAAGCCATATTCATGTGTAGTACGTAAGTGTCAGTGCAAATTTCAGCACAAGCACTAAACAAAATTTTGGATCATGTACCAACACCGAAGAGCCTCAAGATCCTAGGAGACCATCGAATGTGCAAAACATGATTGTTATCCAACTGTTTTCTCAGACATGTGAGATTGTCTCCACCTCTGCAAGTCGCCAGGTTTATCAGTTGCCAACAAGGGATGGGTTGACTGCACATAACAGTAGACAGTTACCACTCCCTATGAGGTCCTCATACCAGACCTGCTTTTGAGCTGACTATATGGAAGCAATCAGCTGTTCCTTTGGGAGACACGTTGACATGGCCTGATGCGATGAGCGGGTGGCAACAAAGAATACCTATTCCTGGACCCAAAGGGGACAGGTTTACATCAGGAGCTGAGTTTACATTCATACATGATGTCTGGTCCGGTTGGGGTTGAGTTGGATGTTCAAATGAAAGGGTAGACTGAGTTTATGCTATTCTCCAACATAGGCTGTGATATATCTCCTGAGTGCCATGCAGTTTGGTTTCCCATGTCCATATTACTTCAAATGCTCATATTGTGGAAGACATAAAACAGTTTGTGCTTGAAGGTGTTGGTGGTGATCAGTCCAAGGTGGACAATGTTGTAATGTATTCAGTGTTACAATGTGAATTTCAGTCCATGGGAACTAGCTCTATGCCTGTAGATGAGGATTGTTGGTATCCTCAAGGTGTTTTCCTTGGCATTTGCTTTCATGATGTTGGTGAGTTCATAACAAATTTTGGGTATCTTTCTTGATCTGATCTTCAGTTGCTATGTGTCCATCATGCATGAGTTGTGTGAGCAGGTGATAAGCCAGCCATTCTTAAGCAAAGTCATCATTCATGGAGCATGCTCATGTCCAGAATGCCCTTATTTGTTTCGTGTGTTATTGTCACCTCGAAGAAGGATCAATCCTTGGTCTAAGTATATTGGTAATGTGTCTTCTGATCAGGACAATCATGTTGGTTTGGATGGTGATGGTATTGCAGGGCCCACTGCTGGTGCTCACGAGACAGTGACTGAATATCAAACTGCGTTTCTGTACATTCTTTCTTGGGAAGAAAAGGCGCAAGTGATACGTGATTGGCAACAGATGATTCAAAAGTGATCTGACCCCAGTACCGTGTGTGCAGCATGCACATGAGTAGTTTCTCTGCATGAAGTTGCAAACATCAACCCCTCGCACATTGACTTGACACTCTTGGTGAATGATTTTATTCTGATGCACATGCTGCCTTGCACGTATGACTGTGAGTTACATATAAAAATATCATTTTATGTCTGGAAGGCATGCAAAACTGTTGTTCATCGAAAATTTCGATGTTCGAGTGACTTAAGATGAATGTTACTATCAAGGTGTACTGCTAGAAACAACACATGATGATCCTGCATCACCTTCACTAGTGATCCCAATGTTACTCTACTTGAGAATTCATGTCTACAAGATTTGTCCCTTCTGACATCTGACATCCGATGTGGTGAAGCAAGGTCACCCTACATCAGCAAACTGACCTTCTACTGGACAGATTTGGACAGAGCTGGCCAGCCTGACAGTGATGACAGAGGTCTCTAGCAAGGTTCCCAACTGGCTAGATCTAGACAGTGCCCTGACAGCTAGAACAGACCCATCTAGACTGGACCAGCCTGGGAACAAAGGGACACAGAGTGAAACAAACACTCTAAGGTTGAGCGAATGTGTAGTGGAAGTGGTAAAAGAGGATTGTCGCTCAGACAGTAGAATGAGTGAGGAAGACAAGTAAACTTTGTTAGAGTCTACTGTCGTCGATTGCATGGTTTATATACTACTACATGTGTGGCTGTGTATTTATTACATAAGCATCGTACCATTCCTACTATTAATCCCATTGGACAATAAGGAATGATGGATGACTGATCATAGGGGTTGGTACCTTGATGCTGATGCGTCAGGTAACAGTGAGGCATGTCATAATTGATGTGGCAGGAGAACGTTCCTTGATGGAAACGTGTACTGCTTCTAACCACGATCGGATCTGTGATATATTAAATAGTGCTGTGATCGGCTGTGTCAATATGGCAGCCAATCGGGACGAGTTCCTAGAACAGCCTTAGCATGAGGCATAATTACGTAAGCACTTGTCCTAGAACCGCATGGGGGCCGGTTCATTAAAGACTTGTGTGTTCGTTGAAGCATAGGGTGCCAGTAAACTCCATCAAAGTTTACTTGGCTTTCTCACATCTCACTCCTGCCTGAGCACTTCAGTTTCACTTCACTCCACTAGTCATTCACTCTCGCATTCAGAGTGTTTGCTTCAGCGTGCTCCCTGACCTGGGCAGCTGCCTGTTTGTGAGCCTGGTTCTCACGTGCAACAGCCTCACTGGTTTGATGTGAGGCAGGCATGTCAGGCGCTCCTGGGTGACAAGACTGGTTTGTGGTGCAGGTCTGCATTTCATGACAGAATTGAAAACGATGAGGTGATGGTAAGGTGTGGTGGGTTACAAGGGGGGTGTAAAGATGATGGGTGACATGGCCTCTGTGCCCCCCCAATCATTTTATCCCTCGACGTATATTTGACATTTGTTGACCCAGGGATGTAGTAATTCTGCTAGACATCGCAACATAAAATTTTGTGGCCAAACCTAGCCAACCACCTTGCCGTCCACTGTCCTCTGCACATGCAACCACCTGGTAAATCACCCTCTCTGAACCACTTCTAACATGCTGCTCACTTGCCTCCAGTGACATCAATGGATGGCACACCTCCTTACCACCATCTACACAAGTTTGTGTGCCATCACCCTGGCTGTCAGAAACTCTGTGACAGTCAGGGGGGTCTAAAACGTCATGCTCAGATTCACTGTGTGCATGGACGAGTTGTGCCCATTGCAGCACCCATTTTGGACAACAAGGATGATGAAGATGGAAACTGAAACAAACACTCAAAAGCGTTGAGCGAATGTAAAGTGGAAGTGTAACTGAAGGTGCTCAAGAGGCAAGTGAATGAGGTGTAAAAACCAAGTAAACTTTGATGGAGTTTACTGGTGCTGATTCATGGGTACTTATACCACTGTACATTGTTTGTACATATTATGGTTTGTGGCTATGTAGAGATAAGAGTTCTTAACGCTATTGGCTAAGTGTCATAATGAGTCATAGGAAGCATTGCCTCGTTGGCTATGCATGTATCATAAAGAAGAGAAGCGTGGTGGAATGGAAGAGAAGCATTCGTAAGAATGTTCCCATGAGATCTATCATAGATCCAACCACGATTAATGAAGCGGAAATTAAATAGGAAGCGTACATGTGGCAGCCAATCGGGTTCTTCTCTGAGTACTGCCTTGGCATGAGGCATGTCATGTGACTTAGAAAGTAAATGAGTCGAAGAGCATTGTTCCACTAGTGACTCGAGTTTGTGAATGAGCATAAGGATCGAAGAAGATAGGGGTGAACTGAGCATTTGTAACAGAAACGTTGGCGGTGCTGGTGCTCAGGCTCATGGGCAGCCTCCTGAGGAGGAGGGAGCAAGGTGTGACTTGGATGATGGGCCAGAAAGAGTATATCGAGTATGTTACCACCCTCTAATCAACAGTGTGCCCCCATCCTTTCAGTCTTGAACCTGGCTTCAAGGTCACTTAAATTAATTGTATTTCTACACAGGCTCTCCATGTGACACCAATGGGGTTGACCTATGGCATTGAGCAGACCCACCTCTGCATGAACATCTCACATTTGATGACTGGACACCATTCCAGAGTGGTGCAGAGTTTACCCTCACTGACTTTCTGTACCACAAAGAGCATATGTTAGCGAGCAAGATTGATGAATTGCTCAACATATTTTCAGATCTCCACAACAATCATGACCCACTGTTCTCATTGCATCACAAGCTCTACTGCAAAATTGATTCAATTAAACATGGTGATGCCCCATGGCATTCATTTGTTGTTCAGTACAACAGTGCCTTTCCAGAAGACCCTCCACCATGGATGACTGCCGAATATCATCAGCAAAACAACCTTTGACTGGACAGGTCTGTCCAGACTGTCCCAGACTGGCCTAGCAAGGTACCCAACTGGCTAGAGCTGGACAGATTTTGGAAAAAAATCCTGCCTATAAACTTGTTCTCAAAATTTTATAGGATAATGTTGTCATCAATTGAAGCCATTTGACATTGTTTTTGTGAGCCTAGACATTGGTTTACTGTTGTGGCATGTCAATACATATTGTGGCAAAAGGGCTGTTCTGCTGATGATGATGTCTGGTGGCATCAGCAAAACCTGGTTTTTGTCATAGTGCTCATAGTGCTCATAGTAATTCATAGTCACTCATAGTCACTCATAGTCACTCATAGTACTCATAGTACTCATAGTGGCCATAGTGCTCATAGTGTGTGACAGACTAGAGATAGACTTTTCTTTTATCATAGTATTTGTAGTGCTCATAGTGTTCATGGTGGTCATAGTAATCATGGTAGTCATAGTGGTCATATTGGTCATAGTGTGTCATAGTGTGTCATAGTGTGTCACAGTGTGTCACAGTGTATCATAGTGTATCATAGTGGATACCAAAAGTGTATCAAAAAGTGAACAAAAGTGTAGTTAAATGTATAGTAAAAGTGTACCAAAAAGCGAAAAATGTTTAGCTAAAAGTGTACTAAAAGTGTATCAAAAAGCGAAAAATGTGTACCAAAAGTGTAGTTAAAAGTGTAGCTAAAAGTGTAGTAAAAGTGTACCAAAAGTGTACCAAAAAGCGAAAAAAAGTGTACTAAAAGTGTAGTTAAAAGTGTAGTAAAAGTGTACCAAAAAGCGAACAAAAGTGTAGCTAAAGTGTAGTTGAGGGACTTAGTGAAATTTGTGTTGCACTGTGGCAATTGTTTGTGTTTATTTGGTTTCACAAACATATATAAACCCAGCCTCGACCAAAATTTTCTCACACCTTTTCTTTCCTCAACCACTATCATCTCCACCATCACTACACTTTCTTGACTACACTTCACTACACTATTGGT